>LBFL01001605.1:0-19879 GCA_000988845.1 Hypochthonius rufulus
TATAATAAAAATCAATAGAATTGGATCGTTAAAATCTGTTCAAGTTGTAGAGGTTTTCAAGTTGTAGAGGTTTTCAAGTTGTAGAGGGTTCAAGTTACGGAGGTTAATGTGTATACTGATTGGATCATCATAGTGATTAAAATGTTATAAATTGAATTTGTATCGATTAATTTCTATAAATTTAAGTTTTATTTTTTAACAATTATAAACCTCAATTAGTTTTTGCATATATTAATGATTTTTAACAGATTTAGATATAAACAGATTTAGATATTCACGGTTAGGGCCATCAAAATAATATTAATTGATTTGAATTATAATTGATTAATATTAATAAATTTATAGATTGATATTAATGAATTTTAAATTATTTTTTAAAACTCTTTAAACTGAATTAAAAATTTTTGTTTATTTTAAAAGCATAAAAACAGTTTTAAATATACGCGACGTTAGCTATGCATAGTTATATAGCTTTTTTGCTCGGCATTGGTTATGCCTACATTATGAGTAAATTATTAGAATTTACTTTTTCACAGTGTGACGTAAGTTTTGAAAAGTTACTTTACAACTTACGTATTTAGGACCGGCTCTGTGTGCACACAGTTCTGAAGGAATGAGTGTAACGGCAGCGGCGGATCAGTGTGTTTCAGTGAGTTTCAGTGTGTTTCAGTGTGTTTCAGTTGTTACTTAGCTATTGACTCGTAAAGGTGATGTCAATAGTTATATTGCTATAGTGTGATGTGAGTGAACCTTAACTGAGAGAAGAGGTGAATTTCATTATATGAACTTATGTTAAACTAATGGCAAAAACTTATGTTTAACTCATGTTAAAGTCATATAAATGAATTAAATCATTTATTAAATATATTTCCTATCATCAAATGAGACAATATTTGGATTTTTTGTGATTATCGTTAAATTTCTGATTGACTTATATGGTAATTTTGTTATTAATTTGCGGGCGGACCCTTGAATTTTTCGTATAAAAATGCTATAAAATTATAATTTCAAATGAATTCAATCTATGGACAGATTTATTGTAATGTGCTGATTAATTTAAGATCATCGTACCGTTTGATTTATTACTAATTGAATATTTCGGAAATTTGACTATTGTTGTTGGAGAAATTTGACTATTGTTGTTATTGGTGAAGTGAAAAGATATTTGACATTTTGAATTAAAATTGATATAAAATAGAAAAGTGAAAAATTTTATTTTACTTTTCTTATCAAAAATTTAAAATAATTCAATTGAATATCACTTAATTCTACACTATTCAATTGTATATCACATTAATTTGCAACAAAACATTTCAATTTATTATCGGTAAGAATTATATTTTTGCAAAAAAAAACTTTTTATTTTATTAGAGTTATAAATGTAAAAATTATTTTTATATCCCTACAAAAAAGTTAAATAATACCACAAATTGTTTTATTCCACACTCTGGTGAATTATATTCCGTTACTATTTTTATATTATTTTCAAATGATATACTATTTTATTAAACTATTTAATTATAACTTTTAAATTGGAATGAAATACAATTTCCTGAAACTACACAAAAACCTCAGTAACACAAACACTTTATAACTTGAAAACCTCGATAATTTAAATAGTTTCTCATGACTCGTCTCTATTAATTTACATTATAAATGAATATCTATAACTTAAAAACCTCCAAATCCTGAACAAAAATTATAGAACGCAATATGTTTAAGTTGTAAAGGTTTTAGTGTAATAAATATTATATGATTTAGAAATTTACTGGTAAAATTATAGCTCCCGACACGTGAGTCTTAAACAAAAATAAAAAAATCTTTTCATTATTATGCAAATATTACAATATTTACGAATGCATTGTCATAATGACATATTACATTATATTGTCATTTCTATTATTATGAATTGATTTTTATATAATTCAAACAGAAGTAAACAAAAGTCACTGACCGTTCAGAGATAATGTTATAGTATAATAAAATAAAAAGAGAAAGTTATGGGTACAAAAGTTTTTTTGTGTATGATAATAATTATTATTTCACCGGTGATAGAGAATCACCATTCACATTACCATTATGCTAATGTTGACATGACATTAATGCCAAACAGAATGTGCTACTTTAGTACCACTTTAGGGGGCAGCTTAACCTGTAATTGGCCAGTGGAGGGGTCACTCAGTTGGGGTTACGACACGAAACACCGTTCAGTGTTAATACACAAAAACCTCCATTACTTGAATCCTCTATAAATTGAAAACCTCTATAACTTATACAGGTTCTTAAGACTGATTCAATTAATTTATATAATGAATGAATCTCTATAACTTGAGATCTCCTTATTTTGAACAAAAATTTTGAATCGTAATATGTTCAAGTTATGGAGGTTTTGTGCATAAAAATTGTAATGTACAACATTTCTACTCATTAATTTTAAGGTCTTTGAGGCCATAAAAATTTTTAGAGGGCTAAAAAATCAATATCTTTAGGAGGGACAAAAAATCCGTGTAAACGAAGAATAAAATAGTTATAGTGTATTCTGTGTTTTTAGAATCATAAAAAAGGTTTTAACTGTATTCTCGGGCATTGGCACGAAATGCATGATCAGTGATCACTGATGAGAAATATATATTCTTTTGGCGTTAATACCAATTTTGAAGGGTTTTAATTAAAATAATAGGGTTTTAATATATATTTTTTTCTAAAGAGAAAATATCACACAAATATAAGTGTGTATAACAAAGTGTGACTATCGATGTTCCCACATCATTGGATATATCTATACATTTATATTATTGAAATTATCGATTATATTTTAAATTGAATTTCAATAATATTATTATTTAATTCAATAACATTATAATTTCATTTTCTATAATTATATTCCGACAGTGAAATTTGTTGATTATCGAGTAAAGGATTTTCGTAGAAACCGCACGGAAATTCATGACAATAACTCATGCATCACAATGTATTTTATTTTATTTTTTATAAATTATTAATTGACTTAAATTTCATTTCCCATGATTCCTTTGATAGAACCTAAAGGTGTTAATTATCGATCGGATTTATGAGAGTTAAGATTTCTATTTTTTGCTTTTAATTTGGGTTAAACCATTTATAAAGATAATTTATATAAACATTTATCATGAGAATTTTATAATATAATAATAATAATAATAATATTTTTCAAAACGGATTGAGATATTATTATTTAATAAAAATTTTCACATATTTTTTATTATTATTATGATTCTCCTATAGATATGAATTTAATATATTTAATATATTTATGGGGTCAGCACCGATATAAACAGAACAAATTTTAAAAATTAAGAAAATTTTGATTTTGTATATTTATTTATTTTATTTTAGAGATGGAAATTTTTAAAATTTCTTTAAAAAATATAACCGAACGCATTAAAATAATTTTAAAACACTCTGTAAATAAAGTGAAATCACAATACTTAAAATTTAAAATATGATTAAAGAATTTAAATATAAACACATAAACTCCTTTATCATGAACAAAAATTTCCATCACAATATGGTCACGTTTAAGGGATTTAAGTGTATAAAGATAATTTGCATTTCCTCCGATAACTCTGTATTTAATTTTTCCACTTAATGTATATTATTAGTTTAAATATAATATTACAGTACGTAAAAAGTACGTTTTGTCGTATGTCTTTATGGTTGAATATAATATATATATTAAATTATATTTTTTAATTAAATACATATAAATAAAGTAAACAAATTCTACGCTAGTTATTATAAAACATTGGTACACTCAAACCTCGTTTTCCTGGACACTTTGTATCAGTCAAATTGTGCTGTTTAAAAATGAATAATTAAGAAAATCGTATGCGATTTTCCTAAATTTTTAAAATTTTTCTGAAATTCCTTTGGCAAATATAACAGAACGCATTACAATAATTTAAGCCGCAAATTAACTACATTAACTTACCATTTATTAATTGTGGTTAAATAAAGGTTAACGGCAATTAACGGCAATTAACAACTATGCTTTAAACTTCTGGTTTTGCCGCTCAATTTACTATTATTATAATTATCTAAATTTTGTAAAATCACAGATGTATTTTGTAATTCTGTATTTTTTGAATTTTATATTTAATATTTCTATTTACTACTATTAACGGTTATATTTCGTCCGTTAACAAATAATTTTCACTGCACCGCTGCACTTCCGGTTGCGTTAACAAAAAACTCATCCGTTATCATTTAATTTTCACGCGATAGATACGCGGTTCAGTGCATAAAATGGGTGAAAATTATTTGTTAACGGATGAAATAGCTTTGTTAACGCGACTGACATGCACATGTGTGGTGAAGAATAATTGTTAACGGGGGAAATATAAGAGTTGATAGTAGTAATTCAATCGATTTGAATTATTGGATTAGTGTTATATAAAAGTATTGTGTTTAAACTAAATGAAATCGTATAAAATTTAGCCGCAGTGCAGTTAACCGCGGTTAATACTAACATATCCCATCTGTAATTAATTCAACCCTTTAATTGTAGTAATATAATTTAACTATTATTTAAATTGGAATTATCAGTTATGTGTTTATGGATCTCTAAAAAAATTGATGTGACAATAAAACCATTAGATTTGCATATAATACTCGATAACGTTAACATATTTCGGTCAGACTCATATCTGACATTTAATTTTTACTTTATAGAGGTTGACATTTAATTTTTACTTTATAGGGGTTGACATTTAATTTTTACTTTATAGAGGTTGACATTAATAAAATCTGATACGATCCGGGAAATTGTTTAAGTTAAAAGCTATGAAATATTAATTATACAGAATTAAAATAATAAAGGTTCATCTGTACTAAATAATGTTAATGTACGGGATGTTATCTTAACCTTTAATCATTGTTTCAGTTTTTACTTTATTAATTCGTAAAATTTCCATCTAAAGTTTGACATATCTGAGTCATGCCATTAAAATTATCTCACATCAAAAACGTTTCATTTTCATGGTTTTATATTTATTTATTTATATTATAATGCAATAAATTTTATTGTAAATCTCTATTATATTTATGATATTACGTTTCTTAACAAATTTTTAGATTAATTTTAGATAATTTTAGAATTTATTTTATTTGTTTATAGAATTGTTTATTATTATTATTGTTTTATTTATTTTAAAAGCGAAATAAATTTATTTGTCTTTAATAAAATGAGATAATTTTTAAAGTTAAAATTATAAATTTACAGATAATAATTTCTTATAAATTTAATTGCGCAAAAAATTTAAGGAAAAATTTATTTGTCTTTAAACTTTTAGATTAAACAAGAATTTAAATGTTCATATTATATAAAATTTTTAAAAAATCATATGAATATATATAGTGTTTTTACCCCATAAATTTTGATTTAAATAATTAGAACTTTTATTACGGTACACCCCTATTATAATTTATAAAAATTATCGTGAACGTTATTTTGTACCATATCCATATATAAATCAATACACTTCTTGGAATAATTAATTAAAATATTTAACTAATTAAGCGTAATGAAACGTTAGAGGGGTGTAAACCGTAACAATAGTTCACCGAATCAAATATTTAAATTTAATTTTCTAAATTTATTGTTTATACATACACTTAAACCCCTCTAATATAAATAAATTTTTTGCTATTTCAATCTGACGTTGACTTAAAAACTCCTCTATTGTAAACAAAAAAAATTGCAGCAGTATTTATACACTTTAGAATTTCAAGTAAAACCTTATATTTTAAACTTATGTATTAAAAATAAAACTAAATATTAAATTTTATTAAAATTCTGTAAATATTTCCAGTTGTGGTCCTGACCCAACAGCGGAAATGATAAGCCGAAGACGCATATTGTCGCGATCTCGCGATGAGCTCAATTTTGGTGAACAGTACAATCAGTATGATGAAGAAGAAGATGTTTGGTTCAATCGTGACAAATTGTTTAAGGTATGTTAATATATGGATTTTTATATGCAGCGTTTCTATGCAATGGCATTATTAAAATATTGTTATTAGTGTTGCCAGGATTTGATCCGATTTATATTGTATATTTTAAATGTATATTTAAAATATTTATTGGATTTTTACAAATTTAATACTATTATTTGATATGATTTTAGCAAAAATGCGTTTTTTATCAGATTTTGCATATTCTAAACGCCTATTATTATGTTTATAAATAATTCATAATCTGTAAAAACTGTGTGTACGGTTTTACC
Organism: Hypochthonius rufulus; assembly: GCA_000988845.1. Lineage (NCBI taxonomy): Eukaryota > Metazoa > Arthropoda > Arachnida > Sarcoptiformes > Hypochthoniidae > Hypochthonius > Hypochthonius rufulus. The sequence goes on from LBFL01001605.1 coordinate 6,264, forward strand.
AGTCAATTGAACACTACTGTATAAATAATCACTACACCTGGCAACACTAATTGTTTTACGTATTATGCGAATTATGAACATTGTTATGCGTGTTAAATTTCATCGGGGGGTTAATTTCCATACTACGATAATATCTTTTTTATAATTACCGTAATATGATAGATTTATGCGGCACATATTGTAATGAAACAAAGGGAAATGTGAAAATAATTGGGATATATATTAGAGTTGTCATGAGTATCGATTATAATTTTTAGATTTTTTCCCGATATTTATCTAGAATATTAAATTTGCACACAAAGAATTTCTAGTAAATATTAAATAATTGAATTTCAATGGAACTCTCCATAAAATATGTCTTCAAAATTTTAATTAATTGCAACCGTATGGCAACTCTATCGTATGTGTGTCCATAAGTGTGTCCCTTGCATAAAATCAGTATGAATAATAAACAAAAAAATCTTCTATAACCATATCAAAGAGCCGTGACATTATAAAGTAAAACCGCGAATTACATACTAATCTCATATAAGCATTAATCCCCCATACAGATGTATGTGTATGATAATAATACATTCCAAGAGAGTACAGTGCGGAGAATATAATTTAAACGTATACATCAGTAGATTCTCTTTTTCTCTATTCATGGTTCATTATCCGTGTCTCATGTACCTTTTAACATTATTTTTTTCAATACATCATGTACATCATTCACTTCACTTCCTGTACTGATGAAAGTGTTTGAATCGTCGTTAAATGGGCTCTGTATTTAACTGTCATTTAATAGGAACGTTACCCTTTAGCATGGAATTAAATGAAATTTTAATAAAGGATGAGAGTTCATTATTATTATTATTATCATTATTGATTTGATTAAAAAGGTTTTACTGGAATTTGTATTTAACCCGATTTAAGAAAAAAATTTTTTACATCACTTTTTTTCAATTAAATTTTCACTTTTATTCGTGTGCATATATTAATGCATAACGTGTTATATTTATAGATGTTATTAAATCCTAAAAATTATAATAGAAAAAAATAATAATTTTAATTCCGGTTGAATTACCCCCGTTATGCTACATCAGTGCGCAATAAATTTACTTTATGAATCATTTAAATTTATTACACAATTATATTTCTTTAAGAGTATTTAATTATGTATAATTAATATACTAAATGTATGCATAGATTGCATACAGTTAGATGATTTTTAAATCTGTGGTACCAATATAGCACAATAAAATTTCTGAACGGGTGTTTCAATAAAAAACTAAATGCTTGTAATATAATTTTTTTGATTTCCTAAACCCATAGATTTGTATATATTAATTCTTTTAATCATCATTAAATGGAGAAAATCAAACACTTCTCCCTCATGACCCATATATGTATATATATATATATTTATATTCATCACCATTCAACGTACTCTGCCGATCAAATTATTATTATTAACCCTATGGGTATTGTTGCCATTATCACTGTTGATTGATGTTTCGAAATAATTACACATTACATTGTACTTTATTTTCTCTGATTTTTTTTAAATTTAAGGAGAGTACCGTTAGATGTTTATTGGATGAGTCTTAATTCCAGGGGACTTAATTTTTGATGGGATTTAATTTTTTGGGGGTCTTTATTATTTGATGGGAATCTATAGTGGGGTTAACAGTCTTTGAACTTTATGTTTGTATAAAGTTCAGAATAGGGGTGTCCTCCATTTGAAATTTATATATGTTTATACACTTTTTCATGTGTTTACTAATGCATGGATAGTTGAGTTTACTTAGAGCATGGTAAATGCCACACTCTGTATAATAAATCAATTGATTTGATGCAAAAAAAATATTTATATTTATATAACAATTGTTTTATATCACTGATCAACAGTGTGGTATTATAATACAATTATCATAAAAACCCCAAAAAGTGGTATATTATTTCAATCGTTGATTCGAAATGAATATAAAGTTTTTAAAAATATATTAATTTTTTTATAAAATTTCAAACCTAAATTAAGAATATATATAAATTTAGTATAAATTCTAATCGAACATTTTTATTGAAAAAAAATATATGATTTTTTTTCAAATTTTTCTGTAAATTTAAGAAACAAATCCATTTATGTTTATCATTTTGATGCATCAATTGGTACTTTTAAACCGCATCAAAGAATTTCTTTTATTTTTTGTACACTCTGTACGCACTCCTTTGAGTCTAATGGTGATGATCGATTTTTAGGTTAAACAATTGTTGCAAAAAAATGAAAAAATATTGTCACAAAATTGCATCATTACATAATAGTAATGATTGAATTTAAGCGATACTTAAACGTGTGTGCGTTACTTAATGAACCGATACTTTTGTATAAGATACGGGTGCTGAAAAATACACAAATCCTTAAATATAGTGTGAGTTCATTAAACGAGTTCCTTAAAGTGTCGGTATATGATATATATTTTTGGGGGTGTTTCACACCATTAAAAAAAATGTTGAACAAACAGTATCTTATCTATAATGTACAGGGTTATGAGAGAAAAATCTTAAATTAGTTCAATATGAAGATACGTATGCTTAATTAAGTCTGAGATTATAAATAATTTACGTATATATTTGATGATGCGATTCGAATGTCACATGAATTATGACATTTTTAAACCGTTTTTTAAATATATAATTAAAGGGTCATTAATCATTAATTTTGTATATTTTAAAAAACAATTTGTTTCTTGCGTTACATCTATTAATAGACACTAATACAGTTCATTCATAAAAAATTCAAAAAATTTAAATGCGTTATTATGTACCACACTATAATTTAAGTCACAATTATTGAAATATTTTTTGAATAATTTACTGATATTATTTTTTAGGTATTCAGTGTTATCAATTTTTTTTGATAAAATATGAAATTAGTGTATAAAATATAAATATACATTTGTAACACTCTAAATGTTAAACACTCTGTATCAATAACTTCTTTAGATATGGTGAATCTTTTATTACTAATGATGTTTTTTCTTATCTGTAAAAGAAAATTCTGTATTTAATGGCGTAATAATATGGGTCAAAATATATGTGAATCAAAGTAACGGTTTCAATTAAAATCCCATTTATTTCAGTTATAAAAATTTAATTTAATATAATTTTCAATGGAAAATTAATCTATTTATTAATAAATATGTTTCCCGCGGGAAAAAACATGTGATCTCAGTTCATCATTTATAAAAACACTTTAATTATGAAATTTTCATAATTATTTATAACTTATTATGACATTACTTTAGGAGTTAATTAACAAAATCTCTCACTGATGAGCAATGATCATAATTAAAAATTCATACACTGATCTACAAATGTCAAAATTAGTTTTAATTTTAATTAAATATGAATTATTCACTCTCTTGTTTAAGGGTGAATGAATTCGTTCATTTGTAGTACACATAAACCTTTCTAACATAAACTCTTTTCACTTTAAACCACTTTATTGGATCATATTAATGGCTAATTTAACATACACAAAGAAAATTCACGATTTAAATACTTATTATTGATTTTATGACACTCAATTCTATTATATTCGATTTTATTACACTATTTATTAGTCATTCTGTCATAAAATTTATTTAAAAATCCAAATTATTCAATTTTATGTTTGAATTTTTCTTGTTTCTTCAGTGTCAAAAAATCAAATAGTTAATGTATAAGTTATCTGCAGGCATATGTTTACAGTATAGAGGTTTACGTGTATATTTGATCAATGACCACATTTTAAATTGAAAAAAACTTTCCTTCTTCAAAGTGTGTCTTATTTATTTACATGCGAAACGGATAATTAAACAGAAAAATATTGATGGGTTCCGACGTGATAATTCTATGGCATCTATGACCACATTTTGGCCCAAATTGTGTTACAAATCATCTCATCACCTATTGGCCCCTTAAGGTTCTCAAATGGGTAATTAGATTCATAGAGTTTCTTAACGGATTAACCATCATTGAATCTCATTCATTTGTGAGGATATTAAGAAAAAACCGCTTTCATTAGCATGACAATTATCTTTTTAATGTTATTCATATATGAAAAAACTAATATTGAAAATTAATTAAATTCTCCGCATCAAATTCTATTACAATTTATTCAAATGTTACCATTTGATTACAATTTAATTCATTATTACGTTAATTATTTATATAATATTAATTTTTTTTCTATTGACCCAAATACTCGACACATCACTAAAGATTGTCAAAAGATTATATATCTTTTATCAGATAAAAATTCTGTTATTGATCATTGATTCAATACACATAAACTTCTCTATCGTAACTTCTCTTATAAGTAATGAGATTCAAAATATATGTTTACCATTTAAAGAAGGTTTTCATATTATAGAAATAAAAATATAAATGATGGTATTATATATTCGGGTCGAAAAGTTTGTTTACGTTAAAGGGTATTTAATTTAGAGAAATTTATTCGTATATTGAACTATTTTTATTGCTTTTTACTGATCACATAATTTATAAAACAAATTCATTAGTTAATTGTTAAGGGTGTGTTTAATTCATGCATAAAAAGATTATAAAAGAATTGGTAAATTTATGGTACAATAATTGTGTAATAAAAAGAATCAATAATATTTAAATGCGAGTCTCGAACTACATTCTTGATTATTATTTATTTATTTTTTTATTATTCTAATGATTACCAATAAAACTATCATTAAAAGAGCATTATAATATGAATAATCGTATATTAATGTTCATAATTAACGTTTTTTTTTGAATATTTTATGTTTTATTATATGTTATATCATATTGATTATCAAATGCACGTGAAATCCGGTGATATATTCACGGACATGAACCTCCATAACTTAAATATTTAAAGGTTCTTAACATTGATTTCAACTTAAAGAAGTTCGTTATTGTAGTATTTAACTACAAATGTCAAAAGTTTACTTTAAATTACGGAGGTAATTATATGGGAATACAAATAAATAAGGTTTATGTATGCATTTACGAAAAAAGCGTGAACTGTGATGTAATTTGTGATTATAATTACTTTTTTATATATTTAAATCTTTTGCATCACTAATGATATTTTATTTTATTTTATTTTATTTGTACATTTATTGTGGTCACACAATGATTTAAAATTTCGTGTCATGATTTAGTACCGAATGATTCAGTACCGAATGATCAATCAAAAGAAATGCTAAAATGTAAAGTGATATTTTAGCATAGAAATTAATAAATACAAATTATACATTCGCTAATTTATGTTGAAATTGATTTGAAAAGTAATTTAGTGAATGATATTTAAAGGTATAACTCTCCCATACATATGTATGTTAAATGCATGATGATCCGCTTTAGGCAATTGTGTCATTGAGAAAATGAGTTATAAAAAACATCATAAATATTAAAATGGTAAATGCATACATATTTAAGTAGAAGAATCATATTTTTGATTATTATGGGGTTACTAAAGACTTTTTTAAATAAATAATACTTTTACAGAACTAAAAATAGTTCATGATATATGAGAATCTATAAATAAACATAAATGAAATTTTTTAAATATGAATACGTATGCCAATTATGTAATTCTTTTTAAATGTTTGCATAATATATGTTATCATTTTGAAAAAGAATTTAAAACAAAACAAAAATATATTTGAATTTTTTAAATATAATCTTAAAATAGTATAAACAAAATAAAGTAAAATCAAAGTAAAGTAATCCGTTTAAAAATTTATTATCCAAATTTTAGGACCGACCGATAAAGTAAAATCACTTAATCGGTGCCGAAAGGTACTTAAATGGTAAATTCTTTAAAATATGCGTATTTATAGAGATTGCATTTAAAGGTATTTAAATTCTTAAAATTGAGGTAATTATAAGTATAATCAGTAAATAAAGAAAAAAGGGATAAAATACGGAAATTTCCTGTATATATACATATATATACGTATGACCCTATCATTAGAGACTTAAAAACTCGTTTTTATGCATTCAAATTTATTGAATAATGATAATGATAATAATCGAAAAAATTTTAGGGGAAAATTATAATTTTCAAAGAGAAGTGTTTTTGTATCACCGTCAACAGTAGTAACTGTTGAATAATTTGAATCTATACGATTATTATTTTAAATTATCCCCCATTTATTCACGATATAATCCCTATTCTATAATAATAGAGGATTTATCCCTTTAACTATAAAACTAAACGCGGGAACCATCAAATGATATCCGAATCATTAAAATTCACCTGAAAATTCGTGCTCATGACTCTTAAACCAATTTTATTGTTCATTATTGTTTAATGATAGTTCTATAATAAATTTGGAACAGAATTTTCTCAATCACAAAATGGATTATAATATTCTCATAATACAACGCGATCATTATAAAAGTGACAGAAAATGCCGAATGCTTCGGCATCAAAACTACACATAAACCCTTCTAACTTGAGCCCCCTCTAGCACGAATAACCTCTCTAACGTAAACAAATTCTTGAGCCAGATTAATATGAACATTTACTATTTCAATCTATAACGTAAAATCCCCTATATCGTAAACAAAAACTTTCACCGCAATATGGTAACGTTAAAGAGGTTTAAATGTACGCTCATCTGAATCGACATCAGCATTTCGCTTATACTTAAAATGATCACACTGTATTATAATATAATTCATTACAATTTAATTTTAAACATTCAATTTTTTCCCCATTATTATTCAAAAATTATTATAATACATACAAAAAAGTGTGAAAATTAATTTCCGCATTATGATATCATTTATTTATGGTACAAAATTTAATTGCATTTTGTGTTAAATAATTCAAAACATTTTATGAATTTATTATTATTATTATTTGCGTAATATTATTACGCATAAAATGCAAACACTTGCATCTGTTCTTATTACTGAAACTCACGGGTATTATTACCTGAATTTATTTACTGGAAACAGACACTGTCTCTCTCCCAACAGTTTCTAACACAACTGTTGGTGGCTGATAACAGAGCCCTTTAGGCAAATAAGAGAAATGAGGTTACTGTGGAGGAGAAATGAGAGGAGAGAAAACTTTTTGTGATACTGATATTGAGATTTTCTTTATCATTAATTAAGAACTCTCTTTGAGTTATACGGTAAAATTCTTCAATGATGAACTCGACACATATCTTGAGGTAAAAAACCGTTCCATCTTTAACTTCAAGTCATTTATTTTATTTTACAAATTATAGGTATTTTACTGTAGATTTTTTGAAGGAAAACTATTAATATTGAGATTGAGTGTAATTAGGAACTCTCTTTTTACTTTTGACCACTGATATACTAAACTAGAGTCAGTGTTCGGCAAGGCGGATTTGGGTCCACTCTGAATATTGGGATCCCCCCCCTAGATAATATCAAAAATGAAAAAATTGCTTAAAAATAATGAATGAAAAATTGCAAAGTTGACTAAAAACCTAGAAAAATTTAGATCTTCCCCCCTTAGAAAAAAATTAGGCCTACCCCTGATTGGCGAATACTGACTACAGTGATATTCCTAAATGTTGAACTTAAACAAAACTACTGTATCATTAGTAAGTTCACATCGTGTTTAACTTGAAGCAATTTAAGACAAAGTAAATTGAATCAAACATCCGATCATTGCCCGAATTCCTCAATCGTGATATTTGTTTCCTCAAAACAATTTATCATCAACAATTAATTGACGAAAATTCAATGTGAAAATTTAATGTGAAAATTTAATGTGATTTAATTAATTTTTTTTTAGTGAAAATTAAATCATTCTCTACAGTCAATTATATAATTTTCTGACACTAATTCCTTTTGCAATTATATTCTTATCTAAAAAAACTCATTCATTTTCACGAAGTTCAACATTCACCTGAAATCCTTCATTTGCGGTGTAGAGTAATGTATACTTAAATTTTAATTTTTTTTATAAATTTATTTTTCGCGTTTTATTTTTTTATTTTTATTGAAAATTTTTTATTTCGTGTTCGAAGTTCAAATTCATTAGCCACACACGTGATGAAAGCATTCTCAAGTTCTGTATAATTTAATACATTTGTATGCCGTTTTTATTTTGTTTTGTTTTCGATCTCTATGCAAACATTTCGAGGCTATGCCTGTGGATCTGATAATAGGAAAAAAATTTTTGTGACATTAGCTAATGATAGATTATACAGTGAAATCATTTTATAATGATATACTTGAACATTGACTATGATATATATAATATATACTGATCATACCGTATAACCCTTTAACCCTAACCCAATCTTAAATCGAGAGTATTGAGGGTGACTATTCTGTTAAATTTTTTCCTTGGGACATAGGACGTAGAAGGACATTTGATAGGGTGTGTCCGGTTCTAAATCACTAACTATGAAAACAAATGTTTTCAATAGAGATATATACTATAAAATATAGTACTTGAGTCTTATATTCTTTTTGTAATACTCCAATAACAAAAATCTTAATTATTTGTTTAGCCTAAAGCCTGATAATATGCATTCCGATGGCCCATTTTTTGGGATGTACACATAAACCTCTAAAAATCGTAGACATATTCTTATTGGAAACATATTTACATAAATCAGAAATTTTTTATATTTTAGAGATTGGAATAACAAAGATTTATATTATTTTAATTTTCGTAAAATAAAAATTGTTTATGTTATAAAAATTATTTATCTTAATGAACGTTTACGTTAGAGAGGTTTATGTGTAGTTATGGTTGTTGAATTTAAAGCCAATACGTTTAAGGGTCACATATTCAGAAGCATATTATCATCAATTTCTTCATTTGGTTCGCCCGCAACAGGTGTGGTCACCCATTATATTATATGATTTAAGTATATTAAAGAAAATTAAGAAAAAAAATTATTGTTCATTGAGAATTATATAAATAAATATATTTGAACTCTATTCGTATGGAAAATTAAGATATATGTTAACCCTCCCAATTTCTTAATTAACCCATACGCTGACATTAGAAGGTCCATGTATGGGAATTTTTATAGAAAAAAACCATTACTAACCCATAGTTATACTCTATTGATGTGAGATAATATTTTGGAGGTGAATTATTGTGTATAATAATAAAATAAAATACGTAAACATTTTATTGGAATGCCCTTTTTTAGGTGTTCATATATATTTCTTATGCTCCAATTAAGTTTTAATATAATTATTGTACTGGAATTTAAGGGTTCGGCTAAAAAATATTTCATTGCAATGGGTTTGTACTTTAAATATTTTATTTCCATTGTCCCTTAAGGAATTCCCAAGAAACTACTCAATTAACAGCAATGATCATATAATGAATTAACTTAATACCCCTTTATAATGAATTCAATAATAACCCTTTATACTGGAATTCGCTTAATACCTCTTTATGCTGAATTATTATACCCCCTTTATAATGAACATGCGATGGTATTTCTTTTCAACCGTAATAATGTAATTATTAATTGTAAATGTCACTCATGAGTTAATAAATTGAGGAAATGATAAAAAAGTCATATTAATGTTCATCTAATGACAGAATTTAAATTAAAAATACAAAATGATATTTATATCATCACTCTTTTTAATTTTCTGACCAAAAAATAGTATTTTTAATCCCATTGATTGACGCGTTTTTAAATTTTAAATTTTATTTTCATTATTATCCGCTCTCTTTACTTTCGCGTTCACCTGAATTTTGGTCTTTTCGTGCCTCACTAATGACTTTCATTGCAAAAATTATCTATAAAATATTTAACTTTAAAATTTGACCACAATTGGCTATTAATGCCATCATCATAAGAAATCTGTTTTACCACTATTGCTATACCGCTATTGCCTAAAACTATTGAAAATTGACCAATTAAATGTGATTAAATGAATTAACAGTATGAGAAATTCTCTATGATATTATAAAGAAAAAAAAACAAAGGGTTTAGTATAAGGGTTTAGAATTTAATAGTTAATTGTTGTGTAATTTTGAACTTTTTGATCAGGAAATGTGTCAAAATTAATACGGTTACATCATGTCATGGTTTTAAAAAAAAGGATATTTAAAAATCTTTTAAATACATTAGTATGATATTGTGATTTATGAATTATTTATGATCCTAAATTTAAAAATTTATAAAAAAAGATTTATCTATATTCAAATTACGATGCAAATATAATTATATATAAATGTAAATCCCTTTTTTAAATAAAAAGTTAATCCCTATATTCATAATCAATAGTATATTGTAAAGTTAAATGATACCCGTTATCCCATAATCTAAAATCTTCATAATTGATCATGACGGGTATAGTCACAGTATGGTCCTAGAAAAAAATTGGGTTATACATTCCCCCCATTGATTTTCTCTGTACTCGATTGACAGTCGAAAAATTAGTTTATGGCACGTGCCTCAGTGATGGCCCATACTGTATATGCCATCACTGTGTGAATTTCAAAGTAGAAATACTTATATATGTGCAACAATATGCTAAAATAAGGATATTTAGGATCAAATTTCAATATATTTTAAAGCTCCACTTTTAAGTATTTTTAGTTATGTTTTCAGGTATTTGGCACAATAGTGTATGAAACTTCAAATACCGGTAAAATATCATTGTATTTAAAGCGTATAATTTATACAAAAAAAAATATTTTTCTTCAAATGATTTATCATAGTTTTGTCAAAAAATATTATTTTTTATGATTCCATTGATGCGATAAAATACAATTTTGTTTCTTTAGACCATTGTATATCTATTATCATTGTTGGAGTATATCAAAAAATTGGTTCCATCGGTTTGCTTTTATGTCCTCTTTAAATTACCTATTACATGAATTATTATGTTGCAACTGTTTTTTTAAATAAAAAATAATACCCCACGTAATGTTTTATTACATATAAACCTCTCTATCGTAAATATATTGACATTAAAAACTTGTGTTTTCACTATAAGGTTTTTACATTATAAATTAAACTAATAAAAACCTTAATGAAGTGTATGTTTGTATAATTCATGTCTAAGGGTATGTTTCCATTACAAGGATTACGTTAGATACAGTTTACGATATAGAGATTCAAGTGTATGTATTTATTTTAATACTTTTTTACCATGAGTTTAATAGGTCTATAACAATGCATATAAAAATTTTCAGAATCATGTAACTAATTTCGTGCACCGTCGTTATGCATTATAATTACATTTGTTACATTATAAGTGTTCTGATAAATGACATTCGGTTACATGATTATTGGGATATTTATACATGATTCTTTAAGGTTATCATACTAAATTTGAAAAATGGGCGTACAAAAATACATTCAGAACTAATCTAAAAACGTACAGAAAATCTGAGGAATTTTCATTGATATTTCCGATTAAAGGACACGCTTTTGACCGAATTTTTTTTACCGATACTAAAATAAATTAGTTTTATATTTTCTTGTTTATCAATACAATAAATCTTCCATTTGATATAAATCTTTACAAATCTTTACAAATCTTTACAAATCTTATTGATTAAATTGATTAAATTGATTAAATTGATGCACTCTTTGCTAATTGTGGGTCAATTGAATTAAATTGTATTTTATACAACATTTAAATCAGTTAATTCTGATGATGTTTTTATATACCATTAAATTTTAATATTTCATGAGACAACGCCTTTGACTTTAAAAATATATATTCCTATTAATATTAGTCACTTAATTTGTATCATCACTCATCATTACATATCTCAGGTGACCCGGAATTACAGGGGATAGTCCCAGCATAAAGAGTTGTGTCTTCCCGGACCTTAAACTCGTATAATGATTTTCCTGTTCTTAGACAATGATACTATTTAAGCATTTAAATAATTCAAAAGTTAAGATATGAAAATATAAAAATACAATTTAATGCATAAATTAAACAAATACACCAGAACTTGGATTTATCTCATGTGATGGTCATCAAAAAGTGGGACATAAATGTAAATCGGACACAAAAATAAACGTATTTCAATGTAAAAGTAGAAATCTATTTGAAAATTTGCGGACATAAAACGAAAAAAGGCATAAAAGTGAGGGGACATAAATTCAAGTTAAGGTGTAAATAAATGATTGAAATATCTTTTTTAAAATATTTTTTTAATGATTGTCCAATAATGCCCCGTTTTTTTCTATTGATTTATTTATAAGCAATTTTTTGAACTGAGACCCGTACCAATCAGTGTGAACATACTATTATGTATACTTAGACTGCTCTAAATTGTATTGAGCACTAAACCATTGTATCGCTTCCGCGTAATTTCCTCAATTTAAAGGTGAATTCTGCACCCATTGATTTTACTCAATAATTTACAATAATTTACATAAATTTACAATCATTTTACTGTATTATTTTACGTTAATTATTAGATGAATACGTTTTGACATTATTAGGTTTTAGTGATAATGTATTATGTAACTTTAAACTCTATTTGATTAATGAATTGTCGATAATTAAATTAGACCTTTGAACATGTAGATTATGAATGATCAGAATTAGTATTATATGTTATTGAGTGATTAGATTTCGCCCTATGGACACAAAAATATTATTTCAAAATTATTATTTAATTCTATGGAATTCCGTAGATATTTCATTGCATTTTCATGCTTTTGAAAGGATTAAAATATTAAAAGATTATTAAAATATTATTTTTTTCACTTTAAAATACATATAAACCCATCTAAAGTGAACAAATTGCCGTAAAAATGAAAGGGGGGAATTATCCCTAGGGGCTTTGTCTAATTTTGAATTATGCTACACATAAACTCTTCCAACGTGAACCCCTCTAACATAAATAATCTCTCTAACGTAAAAAAAAGTCTTAGGCTCGACTTATATTAACCTTTGATATTTTAACTTCTCTAGCGTAAAACCTTCTTTATTGTAAAACTTAAAATTTCTCTGCAATATGGTCACGTTAGAGGGGTTTAAGTGAATATGATTCTTATCGAAAAATTTGTCTTCATTAAAGATATTTACATTAAAGAAAGTTTATTTTAGAGAGGTTTTAGTTTAACGTTTTGTGAGATTCTTCTTGACTTATGAGCCATAATCTATGACCCATTAAAATATTGTGATCTCTGTTTGCACTTAACTTATTACTGTTCACAATCGTGTGACTATTCCTTTCATCTCCTAAAATTAGAGACTTCGATTCGCTTATAATAATATTTATAATTCTAAACCCTAATTCTAAACCCTAATAATTTCATAAACCGCTATATATAAACCTTTCAATACATACCCTTTACTTATTTATTTATTATACCACTATAATCTTAATACAGTAAAACGCACGTTTTCTAAAAGTTTTAAAAAACTATTTTTAGATCATATCATTTTCTTTAAATAAAATTGCATTTCATTATTTAATGGAACAGTCTAAAGATAGATAATAAAATACTATATATTATCTATACTATTAATTACTACTTTCAATGTATATCATTAGAAATAAATAACGGAACAATTAACATGAATTCAGCCCTAATTTTTAAAAGTAACATTTATGCAGAGGTGTGATAAAACTGTGTTTATCGTACACACAAATT
>LBFL01001620.1:0-11048 GCA_000988845.1 Hypochthonius rufulus
TATAGATATTTTTGCGATAAGAATTGTCAAATGCTGATAAACAAATCATAAGACATAATATGCATTTATTTATTTTTAAATGGCACTTTGCGTTTAGCAGAAAGTCCATTTGTCGAATTCAACATAAATCTGTTTAAATATACATATGAATTCACATAATTTCGTCCCTTGTATTTTTCAAAATATAATTTTACTACACCGGAGATTTTTATTATAGAGGACGGAAATGGGTTCCACCATATGCATTTTGCTATCTTCAAACTTACAAAATGCATATGGCGAAACCAATTTCCGTCATCTATAATAAAAATCTCCTGTGTAAATGCGTTATAAAATATAATCGAGAGTCGTATATCACTTTAAAGCTCATTTAATAAAGAATATTTTGATATTTATTTTACACCGAAGGTTTTTAATATAGAGAATAAAAATGGAGGCAGAATTTGCATTAACAAATGGGCAATTAACATATATAAGAATATGGGGTTTTAATTATTTTAGAAAATTTTAAGTTATGTTTAGTTTTAATTACAATAAAAGTATAAATTAAATAATTATTTAAAAATAGATTATTATTATTATTATTATTCATATAAATTTAATTTAAATCACATTTAATTACATGTGTAACATTTAATATAAATTATGTATGAATGTGTGAATGGTTCTTAATGATGGTGGAAACATTGGGGGTGTGTAAATTCTATATATTAAAAACCTTTGGTATATAGAAATAAATATTATGGTTATTAAATTAAAATGATCGGAAAGTAGGGGTTACTTTATATCTCCGGGACAAATTACATCATTTCAAATAAATAATACTGCATGAATGTGCGACATATATTATCCTAGAATAGCATTATGCCGGAATAAGGTTAGGGCTAATATTTGAGGAGGTCTACTGGTTTGAAAGGTGGTCACTTTAAAATTTTATCTTATTTTATGAAGGAGAGCATTTTATGAACATTTTTTGCTAATTTTTTATTGAGGATCCCATTTTTCAGAGCTTTGAGGATCCCATTTTTCAGAACTTTGAGGATCCCATTTTTCAGAGCTTTGAGGATCCCATTTTTCAGAACTTTGAGGATTGACCCATGCCTAACCCATCCCCTTGGGAAATACAAGTCACAACCACTCAGCTCAGGAGTGTCCCGGGACTGTCCCGCGGGACAAGAAACTCGTCTTAACTAAGATAAGTTATCTGTTTGAATGGGAAAAGATTTTCCAATACTTTTCACATGTATCAATATCTGTAATTTTCTTTTAGTAATTATTAATTACTAATTAATCATAAATTGTCACTTAAATAATCTGAATTCGCGAAACTTATTGATAATTAAAACTTTCAGACCCGACAATCTCATTGAGAATTTATTACATTTCTTTAAGAAATTTTCTTACATCGTGAATCGGTATTATTATTTATTCTTCATTTATTAGTGCATATAAAGTCAAATTATAAGACTTTTTAATCCTAAATTACTATAAAGTATTTCTCATAATTATATAATTGTATGAATATATAAATATTTAAATAAATTAATAGTTTAAAATCTAAGAAAACTTTTTAATTGTAAAATAATACTATTAAATTTAAATATTGTAATGTTTAAAATAATAAATTACATAATAATTAAGAGTTAAATATTTAATTTATTACCATTTCATAGCGTTTATATAATTTAATAAACAATAATAATTGGAAATTTAAAACCCTATTGAATTGCCGCGTAATATCTGTAAAGAGGTGTCACCGAATGACTCACAATGTTTTGAGACTCATCATTTTATTTATATTTAGTATTAGAATTGTTTCATTAATTAACTTATTATTTTGTTTTATTTCATTACACAAATGTTAAGAAAAAAGCCTCAAATCGATGTGAAAAAATCACTGCAGAAATTCACGGACACGAAAAAGGACAGTTTAAGCCGTTTACGTCATTTGCGGATCGTAATCGGTCAGTAAAATATGATTTTTCTTAAATTTAAATTTTATTTATTTAATTTAAATTATTTAGAAAATGTCGATATAAGAGAGTCAAAAGAGATATTCGAACATCAGAGTACTCAAATATATCACGTGTTTTTCGATTCGTTTATTAATTTAGACTCATCACTAAAGCAAAGAGGTAATTACATAATTAATTAGATAATAATTGTATTGTATTAATTGTCATGAATCTAATGTCAGGTCATAAGGCTAATCGTGAAGAACTCGATTCTGTTTTTATTATTTTTGAGGTATGATTTTTACGTTAATTGAGAACACATTTTATTATTATTATTTATATTTAATTCATAATGTACTTTTAGAAAATCTTAACCCTTTTACCCGAACTCCTCAAAAAACGATGGCAGATTCAGAGCATTGCAACAATACTCCGCAAATTGTTGCACCACGGAAATACTGTCAAAGTATGTGATGTTATTTTAGTTAATATAAATGACCGTATCTATGAAATGTTAAAATAAACATCGATATTAACGGTTAACGCTTTTGACATGGAAAATGCTGATGGTGAATGGAGATATAAGTTTTTTGACATTAGTTTTGTGTTATTTTATTATTGATTTGTTTTAACCCTTAAATAATCATATTGAATTTCAAATGCGCGTAAAATAATTCTTTAGATGTTCCAATGTTTTGAACGTCCTTCAGTTTTGTTATTGCATTTAAAAAGATTGAAACGTGAGAATGTAAATGACACGAACGAATGATGAACGAATATGAAAGTGTAAGCATTTTCTTATCAAAAGCTATTAAATACTGCAAAACATGTATTTATATGCACAGAGATATATTAAAAGAGATTAAAACTTTTTGATTAAATATTATAATAATGACAGTTAATGACAGAATATTATCACAGAACACCGTGTAATGTCATTGGATATTGGCATTGGAGTGTAATTTAATTGTATTGACATTGTAATGCAATTTTACATGTAATTACATGGATACGACTGTTTATGTGTATAATTATTTGGTAATTAACAAATTAAAATAAACCATTAATAGATAAGAACAGAGGGAATGCGCCTCTTCTTAATATGGTACCAGATTCTGGGGGAATCAGCAACAAATGATATCGAACAAATATATTTATCATTAGTTCCGGGGCTTATCTCAGGGATCCCAAATAATTTTTTACAATTGTCATTCGCCTCTCATCAATCATCAAATCTGTCATTTTATGGTGATTCAAATGGAAATAATGTCAATAATGATATTGGACATATTACTGATGCCACCGGTGGATTTTCAATTCAATCATACACTATTGAACCATTTATGCCAACATATAGTGTCGAACCGAATCAACCGCACGATGTAACGTGTTATTATCTCCAGTGTATGATGGATTATATGATAACTCAAATATCACGAGTTTATTGGAGAGAGAAATGCGAATGGAAACAAACGAAATGTTTCGAGTTTTTGGTTGAGATGTTCCGGAAACGATACTTAATGAACATATTCCCAAATCTCACGGAAATTTCCATATATCAACCGGCATTTGAATTGCCACTCAAACGCTCATTTAACGATGAAAAGATTTATGCGGATCTCTCGCGATTCCCGCATCGTGATACGCTCATCCATTGCCAATCGGTGGTGATCCGATGGTTTGCGAAATATATAAGAAATGAGAGTGACAATTTAAATTCAAGAGATGCTGATGATGGTTCATTTTATAGTAAAATGTATCCGCTGCCGCAGAACGTATTACCATCACAGGACTTTATATTTCATGACTATTCACGTGATCCGACACCATTCGAATATGAGATCTTTCGGAACACATTTAATTCGAGCCGCGCATATATTAATTTAATTCATTCGTTATTTCATCAGTCATTTCTTTTGCCATTTACGCACGCAATTACCATGAAGAGAGTCATATCGTTGTATCGCGATTGGATATACAAAACTACCATAAGTATACCATTGTTTTTAGAAGAACCTTTAAGTAATGCAAATCCGAATGCGAACCAAAATGACGATGTCAGAGCCGGAATGTCAAACTTATTACGGTTATTTGTACATATCGCTTCAAATGTATTTTTATTGGACATTCCTCATGATAAACCATTGTTACTCGAAGAACAGATTGAGATGTGCAAAAGAGTATTAAATATTTATCGGTATATGGTGATGAAAATTGAAATGGACAAATCAACATGGTAATGGTCATTGTATTGGGAATTGGAGATTAATTGGATTTTTAATTTTTCAGGGAACAGTTAATAAATGTTTTACTTCAAATTACTTATTTAGTTCTTAGTATTGATGTTCCTCCGCGAAAAGATGACACTTTAGGCGGACGTTTATCACCCGCACTGTTCCAGGTAATGGTGCCGCATTTAATAATGAGATTTTCAATTGAATATGTTTACTTTTGTAGACTTTAATAGTCACGTGGATTAAAGCGAATATAAATGTTCACGTCAATAATAATTTATGGGAGAAGTTTCATGGGCAATTATCATCTTTAACAAAGTGGGATGAACTGATAAAGGAATGGTGCAAAACAATGGACACTCTCACTAGAGTTATGGCACGTTATGTTTATAACATAAACCTTCACGATTTGCCTTTAGAAAGACCATCGGAACGAACAAAGAAAAAAATTCGCGGGATGCGTGATGAGAGCATCAAAATTGCTGAGAGTTCTGTTAAAGTGAATAGAGAAGGAAATTCTGAACCAAAATCGGCAACTGAATCAACAGCATCGATCCGAAAGCGTTCGAATAGCGGTGAAACACCGATAGGACCACTCTCGAGACAAACGTCCAAAAGTCAACATAAGATCATACGTTCACACAGCGACAGTCATCTTTGCATTAATCGAAGAAATCTTAAGACGATTAATTCGAAAGACGCACAAAAGGTTCGAGTAGAGTCAGACAAATCGCGGTCTCTCGACTTACTTTATAGACGAATCGAATCCCCAATTTGGTCTGAGTCTTCAGTGAGTCGTACGCCGTCACCGACACCATCGAATGTTATCGAAAGTAACAGTTTAAAGGATTCGCCCATGAATTTTGACAGTGTCAATACGAATATAAATACGACATCATCTGCAAAATGCGTATTAATTGGGGGGACGTTCCGGGGATGGGGACCCGAAAGTGCCATTATTTTGTGGAGACGGATGTTGGGCATTTTGGGTGATATCAATAAAATTTCAGACTTCACAATTCATGCACAGGCAATGGAATGTTTATCAAAAATTACAGAGGATTTATTAAAAGTGCGCGAAAATTTGGGTCTATCTGCAGATAATGATACATCACCATCATCACCGCTATTACTGCCTCCGATGCAATACATCGCTCCGTGGTTATTTAAGACCACACAACTGCCCAATGAATTTAAAGCCGGAAAATTAATTGCATATAAATTACTCTGTGTCTTAACGGTCCGAAGAAATGATATTGAACCATCGAAAGATTATTTATCTTTATTTTATAAAGTGCTTCATCAGGGATTTGCATCAAATGATACCGTACGAAATCATATATAAATATATATACACTCGACTCTCGATTTATGTCTCGCTATGGGTCTCAGAAAAATGGCACATAAATGTAAATCGGACATAAAAGAAAACGTAATTTTACTGTAAAAGTGAAAAGTGTTTTCAAAGTATGCGGACATAAATTTAAAAAAGACAAAAATAATGGGACATAAATCGAGAGTCGAGTGCATATAAATAAAATAATAATATATATATATATAAATAATCTACGAAATTCTAATTTATGTTTTTACTTTAGGATATTATAAGTATCATAATTAAGTACTGCGGCCCAAAGTTTTTCTCATTGGGATTGTCAGGATCATCGTGTTTAGTCTTTGATTTTATGAATGCTGCAAATTCCATTGTTACATCCCAAGAAAATAAAGTGAGAGATTTTATAAAAATTATGCAAAAAATTATAAATTAAAATACTTAAATTTATAGTTACCGCGCGGTGAGGCTCTTCATTTACTCGGATCTCTCATTGGTTTGCATACGATATTTAATAACATTTTAGTACTTCAGCCACGGACACCTCAGCTCACTTTAATGAATTATAAAGATACAAAAGTATATTAAAGGATTCTCTTTTAAAACTATTAATTTACTGATTTAATTAATTACAAGGATCATGTTTTGGAGATAATACTTAATTCAAGTAAAAAGGAACAGACAGGCTTAGGTCGTTCTGTAGCATTGAGCAGTTTGGGAATATTTCTATATCAGGAACTTCAAAACCGTACGAATCACCATCGAATGCGTGAAATCACGAATGTACTAATCGCGGGAACACGGGTAATTGTCCAATAAATACGTAAAGTATTTATTTCATTTGCATGCATTATATTTTTTATTTTATTTTTTTTGCATATGTTAATTATGAAATATTAGGTCTCTCTTAAAATACCGAATCTAAATAATATCTCTGATTCTTCAAACCCTTCTAAGGTATTGTATTGCATTGTTTAAGGTATTGCAGAATGGAAATTTTGTTCGTAGATTTATTAGAAATTTTAATTAATTACGTATTAATTGTGGCATTTCCATTAATTTCCAGTTTAATAATCGTGTGTTGTGTCGTGTCGCATGTGATATGCTTCGTTTACAATGCGATCATTCGACTTATTTATTGGATAATCACCCGGAGATTCCCAAGAAAATTATCGAAGGGCTTTGTTCTACTTTATTAGTTCATTATTCATTGGTACAGCGTCAAAATTTATTTAAAGAATATAAAAATGTAAATATTAAATTGAATTGCGTTTTCTTTTATTTACTATTGATTCGTCATTTAATAGATTCTCTTAACACTGATGTTTTGTCTCGGACAGTGGTGCATGAGTGTGCCAAAATTGTTTCTTCAATGTACTGCATCATCAGAAAAATCAGACGAATCCTTAATGTTAGTCGTGTTACGTGCACTCTCATCAATAGCTACGGGAATAGAATTCCAATCAACGAATAATGTGCCAATAATTTCCTCATCACCGAATCCGCATGACACTTCCATTGTTTATACCATTCATGACGATAATTTATTGTCTGACTCTGGGATGAGTCCACATTCGTCCCCAAAGAAAAAGTCACCCGATTTGGGAGATCAAAACGCAACAAATAAAATGCATTCTGAAAATGATGAGAGCGATAATAATACGATTCGTCTCGCGGCTAAACTATTAATAGGATATTTCTTAAATTATTTGGGACATTTTCCACAGCCTAATTTAGGTGCTTCCAGATTAAGCTGCTTTATTAATGAAACCGACGATAATAGTCATGTTACGAAATCAGATGTTTTGGATAATGATGTGTTTAACGCACCGAATGTTATATTTTTTGTCGTTAATAACTCGAGTGTCATTTCGTTTGTTGAACTCAACGGTAATGAAAATGAAGTATCATCGCCTAAGATAATGAGAGAGACGAAAGTCCGGATTATCGTTCGTAATCTCTTAGGGAAATTTGCATGGGACTGTAAACATATATTTCCAATGAAAGAAAATGTCAATTTTACCGGTGGATTAACATTAACTAAAGGTTTATCATTTGATCGCGATGATAAATTGACTCACGAAAGTAGAGATAATGACGATGACGATGATGACATTTATACCGAAACAGATGAATTGGAAATGCTCCATCATCATCTGATGAACACGAGTCCCGAGTGTTTTGGCGGCCGCAGTATTAAAAAGTCGAGTTTTAGTGCTCATCATGATGAGTCCGACACTATTGCTTTATTGACGAATCAGCACTTTCAGGAGAGTCGATATGTTGAGGAACGTATATTAAAACGATCGCATACCGTTTGTGATCAGCAACAATCATCAATTAATTTTGGTGATATAAACAGTGCATTTCAGTATTCTCGTCAATTGATTGATCAATTGGGGTTCTTATTTTGGGAAAAGAGAAATCGAATTGATCTTTTGGCGAAAAATCAAAATGTTTTACGTGAAATTCGTAATTTGGATAATCAAAAATGTCGCGAAACGCATAAAATTGCCGTGATTTATGTTGGGAAAGGTCAGGAGGACAAAAGGTCAATACTATCGAATTCGTCCGGAAGCAGAGCTTTCGAAGAATTTGTCGCGGGATTGGGATGGGAAATTAATTTGGAGACACATTTCGGGTTTCGCGGCGGTTTACAGCAGAATAACAGTACAGGAAAATCGACACCGTATTATGCCAACTCTTTTATTGAAGTGATATTTCATGTTTCAACACGAATCTGTTCGCCGAACGATGAAAGTGATTTAATCACCAAAAAGATGAGACATCTCGGGAATGATGAGGTACATATTGTTTGGTCAGAACACACCCGTGATTACCGAAGAGGAATAATTCCGACTGAATTTTGTGACGCTCTCATTGTTATTTATCCGCTCCGTGCATACGCAGGCCTCTACTATATTCATATCTCTCGTAAACCGGAAGTTCCCTTTTTTGGTCCTTTATTTACCGGTGCAATCGTACATCACGATGTACTTCCGGGTTTAGTCCGCGCGACTGCTATAAATGCGAGTCGAGCAAATCGCATGCACACGGGTTATTACTTGAATTACTTCGAAGAACGTGCGCGTTCTTTTAATGAAATCGTCAACAATCATAAAGAGAAAAGTTCTTTTGAAGATTTTTCATCAAAAATTTATTCACCAAAAGAATTGGAAATTATCTTTTCCCGACCATTGTCGGGATTATCAATGACTACAGATACAGTCTCAATTTCAAGTGTCAACAATTCACTTAATTACATGGAAAATCAGCCCCAAACCCCAACACTTAAAAGCCGTCCGTTGAGTATGTCCGGTGTCGATCAGCGCATCACTAATAAGATTATTCATGACCGACCGGTTTCGGCGTCGTCTCAACAGTCTCTCAGCCCTATCGGTTATCAGAATAATTAATATTTATTATGAATGTACTATAATATTGCAATTATGGTGATAAAAGATTAATGGAATGTTGAAAATGTATTAATAATTATTTTCTTTATAATCGATATATTAAATAAATCATGAGTTGAATTTTTCTATGAAAATTCTGTAAAACTTCCCTATTCTGAGTACGAATTGTTAATTCAATTTAATTTGTACTTTTAAAATCAAACCGTTTAAAATGAAATTCTTATTTTATTTTTGCATATATTTATTAATTAATTAATACTTTATAAGCGAAACTATATATTTATGAGCAGTTATGGTAATGAGAGTATAAATGTAAATTTATTTATAGAATTATAATGGTATAAATTGCATTAATATGAATCATAGTTTAACCGGTTTATCTTTAGATTAAAAAAATAAATTTAAAGAAAATATTTTATTTATATTTATTATGTTCATATTAAGTTTGAAATTATTTGTTAAAAATGAATTAAAAGTGAAAAGTGAAACGGCATTTGCTGATCGTAATGAACTGAACTTCAAAACAACTAAATAATGAATATCATTTACATATGTATGTATATGTATGTATATACATATACATATATATATGTATATGTGTATGTATTTAACATGTAAAGTAGCAAATTGCATACCAATCTAAAAACTTAAGGAATCTCTATTAATATTGATTTCCTCTTTAGAAAATATCACTGTAAAGGGCTGTGTATTTTTATTACAGAATGACTTTTGTATCGTTTAGTAAATATTTCACTTTTTTCCATTTGCGTTTTTATTGACATGAGAATATTCATACTAAACATAAGTATAGGTAAAGATTGTCTCATGGAAGTGTTCCTCATATAAGTAAAAACCACTCACAAATAAATATCAATTATTATTATTTTATTTCTTGTTATAGAACCGTCACGTGAGACAATCCCCTGTAAAATCAGCATATATTATGTCCCTTTGACATTGAAATTAATTAGTTTTTAATTGTATTCCTAAACCAATTTTAGTTGTTTTAACCCAATCCGTATCAGTTACATATTAATGCAATTAGAACAATACAGTGAAGACCTTTATGCGGGGAACGAACACATTTCTTCAGAATTCATTATAACTGTTCACATAGAATTATGGTCCATAATATGTTATTATTTAAATTATTTTGCAGTGCCTTTAAATGCAATTATATTAACATTTTACATTTACAATTCACTTGTAGATTTAAAGGGATTTCAAATATAATAAATTAGATTTTCATATTGTTTTTCGATTCTCAAAATACATATACAATATGCGTGAATCTATTTTTATTGGATTAAAGTTTCTTAATGGGCGTGTCCATTGTCCGATGTCAATTTTGGACAAAATATAAAACACGTATATAAATCAGTATTTGACAAGGGTGGGAGTTGGGTAAAGGTTAGGTTAGGGTTCGCCCCCCCTCCAGAGTTATTAAAAATTATCCCCCTGTAAAAAAGTGAAAAATAACTTTTTTCCATGGAAAATGCTGAAAAATATCCCCAATAAAAAAATGAAAAAATGAAAAAAGACCCCCTTAAGGTAGGGTGACATCCCTCCCGATCGATGAGACCGTGTCTAACACTGAAGTGAACAGTTCTATGATTGGGGGAATGTGAGGGCAGATGTCGAAAAACCGAAGCATAAAAATGTCTTTACTGACAATTGTGAGTCACATATATGCGAGTGAATTACAATTGAGCTATTGTATTGAAGTGGCAGCAGATATAGAATGGCATTTCAATCTCTTTGATGGGATGTTGAGAATGAAGGATGTGGGAAAGTGTGAGCGTAGGGGGAGAGAGAAGATACTACCATAGCAGGGAAAAGTTTCCCATATATTAGCACTGATTTTAGACATCTGTTCATTCACTATCAAAATTCAATACTAAAATTGGCATTTCATGGGACATGTAATATCGAACAATGATTATTAAGAGTACACTCAGTACAGGATTATTCTATTATTATTAATTCTATACTCGTTATTCAATGTATTGTTATGTTTTGTTATTTTTTGGAATATCTTTTTATAAACACAATTTTATTCTTAAAGTTTTAAACTAATATAATGAATTTTGCATATGACAATGACAATATA
>LBFL01001620.1:11056-23674 GCA_000988845.1 Hypochthonius rufulus
AGAGATAATGCAAATGTAACAGATATTAGATGACTTCAGTTGCATTCTGTAGTAATAAAATTAATCATTCTCTCGGAATCTAAATCTAATCATATTTCCATGGATGCGGTATTACAGTTAAATCCCTTCAATATTATTATAACTCATGCTTTTCGATTAACGTAAGGATCGTACAGACTCTGGTAATTTTAATAACCACAAACATAACGCTAATACTAAAAATCATAAAGATTAATATGCGGGAATACTGATATATACTGATGTATAATGATATATGTTGATGTATACTGATGTATACTGATGTATACTGATATATACTGATGTATACTGATATATACCGATATATACTGATATATACCGACAGAAACTAATATTGTTTTTTGTTCCACAATGACAAATTATGCAACAATTGATAGTGACATTTTGAATTAGTGGTACGAAACAGCGTAACGATAGGCCTTTCATAGTTTGATATGTGTTGGTATTAATCCATGAAAATTAATTTCTAACATTTTATCATCTCTGTATGAGTTGCAATGTTTTGATGGGTCACTGAGGTATACATACATACATACACTGCTGTGATAAAAAGGAAAATGTAATTCTGATCGATTGGAAATGGTAATGCACTACACATGCACGCGAACCTAACCTGTTACTTCATAGATGTACTAAATGTATTGTAGAAAAAACTATAATTATCATTTTGGTAAGAGTTATATATGCTACCTTTTGGTGTGTGGAAAAAGTTTTCACATTCAATATTAAATTGCATATGCTTTTTATAGAATGCAACACGTTTGTGGCATTATATCAATCGAATGGGATGGCACAACATTCATATATATATATATATGTACATATATATGTATGTATGTACTTATTTTAGGTATTGATTGATGAAAAATGAGGCGATACCGTGAAAAATTCGTTTTAAATGATTAATATGATCTTTTATCACCCATAAAATTTAGTATATTAAATGCTATAAAATTTCAAACATCATTATTAATACATTTTTATATCATTGCCTAATAATTAATGCAAAACAATCCCTAAGAATGGAATTTTTATTTAATACCAAAAATTGAGAAAAGTATTTTGATGATGCATTTATAATTGAATTTATAATTGAATTTATAACTGCATTTATAATTGTATTTATAATTGCATTTATAACTGCATTTATAACTGCATTTATAACTGTACATATCCATGTATATCGGCATAAATTATTCAAAGAACTCTTTGTTTTGAAATATTTTATGCTCTGATTTGAAGCATAATGATTGAAGTTATTACACAACTTTCATGTCATTGTTTTATGGTGAATATGTACAGTAAACATATAGTTTTGTAAATATTATGAATTAAACATATTTTTTGACTTAAATGCCTTTGGAGTAAACACTTCATAAAACTTTATTACTTTCGGTGCAATTTTTATACTGTATTATAATTAATTAAATCTTCATGAGTCTGGTATTATCAAAGTGATAACAAAATTCTTAATTTTAGAAATTCTCGGTAATGTTATGCATAAAATTGAATGTAACGTGTATATACATATGTATATTTTGCATATGATCATATTCATTCTTTGCGATTCGTAATAAATATTTGATTAATGCATAACTATGCCTTTGAGAGATGCAAAAAATGAATTCGACATTCAAAAGCGCATTCTTTTCTCTAAATTCTTAATAATTTAGTATTATAGGAATGCATTTGCTCATTTCTCAATATACGTTTACCACTTTTTGATTGAATCTGCATGTAGAGATAGAATCAGTATTAAATTGCAATAAACAGAAAGAAGTGATTCGACCCTAAATAAAAGTATCGCATTTCTTTGCATGTGGATCCGGCTTATTTAGGCTAAGGTATTGGAAAATTAACGCTATCAAATTCTATAGAACTCTTCTGCTCAACTTTAATGTGGAACTTTTCCTAATACTTTGAGGGGGCGATAATGGAACGTGTTTCAAGATGAGTATTTTTAATTGAAATTATTCTGTTTTTTCTTAAGGTGAGCATACCTTTGAACTTAAATTTCTCGATTAATAAAAAGTGTTCCGCAGCATTAATCAACAGATAGTTTATAATAATGTGGGTATAGTGATAACTGTGCAGTGGAATATTTGCAGAAATAGAAAAATGTAGGAATAGCGTTAGGAATAGCTTTAGGAATAGCTTTAGGAATAGCTTAAGGAATAGCTTTAGTATAGTTTGGTCGTTACGTTGGGAAATATCGCGTGACACGGCGTATCAATTTAACTTACCTATTGCGTGTCACAAGAAACCATTAGGCAAGTATTGGCTGTCTCTATTATACGCCCCATCATCGTGACCGTCGCTATCCTCGGCCCTTTTATAGTGGTGTCTCGTTGTGCGCTGTGCTAACATTTCATTCCCAAAAGAATGAAAACACAAAAGTTCCTTTTCTCATAATTTCAGTAAATATATTATGACATTATACTCACTCTCAGTTGCGGCACGCATTGGCATTCAGTTTAGAAAATACTCCACAATAATAAACCCAAATAATAAACTCAAATATATAGCTATACAATCATCTCTCACATCACATCCCTTTCCAAATTATATATTATATTATATATATAATCATAATTATTCTATTTTATTACGCAATGATCCGACCGTATCATGATGAATCATTTTCATCATAAATTAATCTTTTTATGTATTTTTATGTATTTTTGGTAATAGTGTCGCGATCAATTTGCACGCGCCTTTCCTTAAAACAATGACAGCTCAGACATTATACAATTAATCGCAATTAATTCATTACTCATCATATATGTGCTTAATCTTTGATCAATTTTTGCGAATCATTAATTCAATGGTTCGTTAATAATGATTTAATTATTATTAATTTAGTCATTTGTAATGATTAAGTAATAACATTTTTGCGATTTGAATTTTTATTACATTTTTCAAAAAGAATTCACATTAAAATACATGATAAAGTTATAGAAAATGCAGAATTAATCAGTTTTACATAAATAAATTAAATAAATTAAATAAATTAAATAATTTATACACAAATAATTTGCTTTCACTACAACAATGCGGGGCTTAATTTCACTTAATAGTGGAATTCACAGAATTGGGGACGATTCGGATGCTTAATGCTTAACATACCCTCTAAAAGCTCATTCGGGAGTAGTATTTGGATGATGGGAGTTTATATGGGAAAAGTTACATTCCATTAAATGAGTGATAATGAATCATATTTATTGGTATTTGTTAATGCAAAAATTTACGAATCGATTTTAAATAACAGCACAAAATAATGTCGAATCATTAGATTTAATTAAAGGCCTTTCACAATATCTAATAATAAAGAACGTTTTACATTATAATGTATTATTATTATCAATCCGCAAATATAGGGGTTTCTATTTGTCTCCATTGTATGACCCTAGCATTTGGGGGATCGGGTATATGTATGTATGTATGTATGTATATATACATGTATGAACAGTTGAATCGACTCCTCTATTAGAATTTCAATTTAACATAACCTAATGATTCGATGATCCCAATGAATTACAACGAACAATACATTAATTTAGGTCATTGTGTCATCTCTTTGTGTTAATACGTGTTAATACGTATATATACGTGTATATATGTGTATATATGCTCTAAGATATTGAGTATGACACAATCTTTGAAATTCCCATCAGTGAAAGTAAACTCCATTTGCGACAAATATAATTATCATCTCAATAAATTGAGAAATTTTTACCATAATAATAAAGTATGAATTTACAAACTTCAGGTGCAATATAATTTTTACTTTGCAAAAGGCACGAATACGTACACATTAATTTAAAAGTTTTAAAATGCATTTAAAATTAATTTAAAATTAATTTAAATAAATAAAGTACAATTGATTTTTAATAATAAATAACATACCTATACATGTAATTTTAATAATAACCTAACCTAACATCATGACTTTCTTCGCAAATGCTTCATTTGAGTGAAGTCAAAGCAAAGATTGGACTAGAATTTGGACTTTCTTTGGGAAATAATCGAGAATTAAAGAATATTTTATCGGACATTTTAAGAATTGTCTCGATTTTTCGAACTCACAATAGAATTCCCTTAAATTATCTCGACTTTTCGAACCCACAATAGAATTCCCTTAAATTCACATTATCCCATCTCTTAAAATACTTTATCAATAATAATGATAAAAATTGTCAGTAAATGCTTTAATTTCAATAAAAATGACTATGATTATGACTAGAATTAGATGCGTATAATTATCGTTAATAATTGACTAATAACTTTATCCTCATCATTGACTAGACTTTAGTTATTCACGTTGAAAGTGAACGAAATGACGATGCTGATGCATCGGAACGGCTTTCAATTGTGTGATACTTATTGATATGTTTATTAAGTGCTGATGATGAATAGAAAATGCACGGACAATACTTACAAAAGGATATTTCATTGGTATGTTCAGATCGTGCGTGCAGTTCCATTGCCAATCGGTTGCCCAAAACTTTGTCGCAAAATGGGCATTTATCGAAATCCTCATCTTTCATCGAAACATCTTTTATCGAAACATCTTTAAACGTGACAATATTATTTGAAATTGAATAATCGAGAACTCTTTGATTTTCGTAATCATCAGTTAAAACTTTCCGATTATCACCATTAAATTCTTTACTTTCATAATTTCCATGCGTTAATAAATGTTTCTTTAAATATGTCTGTCGCCTGAACTTTTTACTACAATATTCGCATTCATATCGCGCCTCTAATAACCGTTCCTGAATTGCGACACTATCGGGAGATGGACTCGAATTGGTCGTTGTCGTACAGTCACTTAAAGAGTCCGGATCGGGATGAATCACGGCTGTTCCCGTAACTGAAATTTTAGCTGATTTAGTATTAGTATCATTTGAGGCATTAATTCTTGGCTTATGCCATCTCCGATGTGACGCTAAATTAGCGGGACAATTAAATACTTTTTCACATTCGGGACACCGATACTCGACATGAACGATTCGTGTACACCGGTGCTGCGCTAATCCAAACGCATCCTGATATCTCTCTTTGCAGAGTGCACATATATAATCACCGATTTTATTCTCAATTTTTGCTATTTCTGCACGCGCCTCTTCGGTAATTACCACCACATTGAGACTCGGGTCGATGTCTCCCGAACGACGCATGCAATTTGATGGCGTCGGATAATCATCATCACTATCGGAGTCGCGAATAAATGTCCCTGAAACCGGTGATGATTTGTGTTCATCGAAATTCAGTTTACGTACGACTTTATGTCTCTTAAACGACTTATGCTGCAATTCTATAGATTGCCTTTTCTTAGACGTACTGAATGCTGCTAATTGAGGCGATTGGTTTTTAATTGATGGACATGAGACGGCGGATGAATGGCGATGCTCAAATGCTGCGGGTGCTGATTGAGGCACGCGATTCGGAAAATGGAATACATAATTAGAGCATCTCAAATCGAGTGCTGCGGCATGACTTTGATCTGTGTTCTCAATTGGACTCGACTCATTATTGCAATGGGACAGTGAATTCGGAGACGACAAAACCGATGTCTTAGTTAGGGCCAAAGGTGCTTCTTGGGGCAGCTATAAGAACATTGGAAATAAATTTTAAATAAAACGGTAGCTACAAGAACGTTTCAAGTAAATTTTAAATAAAACGGCAGCAGCAAGAACATTTCAAGTAAATTTTAAATAAAACGGCAGCAACAAGAACATTGCAAATAAATTTTAAATAAAACGAGCCTAAGCATTGGCCTAAATATTGTCAGTGTATTATGAATCAATTATTAATAACGCGTCCATTTCTGTGCATCGCGTAAAGTTTAGCCTCAATAATCATAATTTATAAATTTAATATAATATAATATAATATAATATAATACATTAGGTAATAATTAAATTGCATTTACCTCATCACCCGAATATCTTTCAATATATGGCACAATGGGAGTTGCAACTTTCATTTGACATATCGAATCGCGATGAATTGTTGCAGATGCTGGAATGTCAATTGTTCCAACTTCAGGATCCGAAGAACTTGAATCGGATCGATCCTCATCCGAGTAACGTGAAACAATTGAACGTGTGGTAAGTGCGAGTGGCATTGTTGCTGCATGTTGAAAAGTTTGAGACGGAGTTGTGCAACAAGTGGTAGATAATTGAGTTGAATAACGTTTGACGAGAAAACCGCGCGGCATTGTTTAAGACGTTTATAACTGCAGCAATGACTAGAAAATTAAATTTTATAAATTTGTGGAAACACATAATATAATAATGTATATAATATTTAGGATCATGAGAAAGCAGCTGCAGTCAGTTGAGTATAATAAAGTAAAGCATAGTAAAGCATAGTATAGTAAAGTAATGCACAATGCAAGTATTAAAGATAAAACTTTGCATTAATATAACTCATATAACGAACTGCGAGTAAACATTTGAGAAGAGGGAGAGTGAACATTGCAAAAACCGTTGTTACGGCTACGAATGAGCCTACGACGGGACCAGAAAATACACAAAAACCCTGCTAAATACAGCTCTGCATGATTGGATCGAACTCTGCTAATGTTTTGTCATAGACATGAGAAAGGCCCGTTCCACAATTTCGTTTCCATTCGACTCTATTGTAACGCGTGTCAGACACGTTCCCTCTCATTTGCATACAGCTGCACTTCCATCGGGGGTACAAAGACCTGCCTCTGCAACCTATGCAAGCAGGACCTTACCAAATGCACGCATTTCCAGCAATACATATATGTATGTATATGGAGCATTCACGAGCACGAAAGCATGCGAATGTATATTGTTATGTCCTGTGGAAGAATATCTGCGAAAGGGCATTATACTAAATTTGATAAACCTTCAGATTCAATTTTAGTTATAATAAAGATTCCGATTCATTATCATTCCGATCAGATGCGGGCTGTAGTAATGAACTCAAACAATGCCCTCACTTCAATACCAAACACCAAATGTGTCGTTATTAAATCATTATTTCGTAATTATCTAACATGAGGTGCGTAAAAGTTGATGGATATGCACATCATTGTTGAAGTAATGTTCTTATGGGCGAAATGCGACATTATCATAGATTATAATTGTTCAACTTTCATATTCTATTGGAGAGATTTGAATATAACAGAATCTGCCTCTAATAGAGCATAACAAAATCTCTCGTAAAAGTTGAGGCTCCACTCTAATGGTAAATGCATTGGAAACGAAATAACGCAATTTATGCTGCAGTAAATGCAATCTAAAGGTGGTTTAGTAAATAAAGCAGATGGTCGCTTATAATAAGCATGAACATACTTACAGAGGCTAATTTATCGTTATTATATTCCTTTGAAGGGGTGTCAAATAAAACTATAACTATGATCAATATAATAACATTCAATGTCCACAAAACGTTTTATCCTGACTCATCGCAATGTCTTTTCACTAAGAATTTACCTGAATTTACCTGAATTTTCCTGAATTCCAATTATTAATGATCATGAGCAATAAAAGCTTTAATGTTCCTGAAGCAATGCAAGTTATGTGCGTTTCCGTCCCTTTTCCATAGGCTATTGATTCACTTTTTCCATACTTTAGATGCATTTTTCAAACCCTGAATTAATGTGACTCAAAATAATCTTCACAATAAATGCTATTATAATGTGTAATTTTGAAACTTTTTACTGTAAGTTTATTGTTATATCGCGTGCCATTATTGTGACTAATATTAGCATAAAAGAATTCGATCTTAGACTGCACAATAAAGTGATCTCAATCTAAGTCAGTAAAGTCAACTAAAGTATATACACTCAATTGGAAAAATAACTTAAGCCATTACCACACTCACGCACCCACAAAAAGACATTTCACATTATTTTGTTAATTGAGTATTTCGGTTATTTTTTAATCATTAAAATCGTTATGTTCAATTTCCTAGAAATTCCTAAATAATCGATAATTGTTTATTTGATTCGATATTTTTATTTGATTATACATAAATTGATTAACTCTATTTTACTGAAGATAAAGTTATCAGACATCGAAGTTAACATTAAACATTTAACATAACATTATTAAAGTTTATCATCTCTTTCCATAGATTCATTTGGTTTCTATTGTAACCATTCCCATGGGTCTAACATTTAAGCGATTATTCTCAAATTTGATCGCCGCTGTAACTTAATGTTCGATCTTTGGTCTCAATAGTGACATAAGTACCCATTTTGTGTTTATCATTGGCGATGGCAAATAAATGTGAAACGAAAAAATAAATAAAACAAAAATATTTCATCACTGATCAGTAATCACTGATCACGCACTTTAATGCTGAAAGTTTTTAAAAAAGAATATCATCTTAACTCAGCTTTAAATATTGAAAAAACTTTATTTAAACTTTAATATTTGAATTATTTTAATAAAATTGAATCAATTAAATTAATTTAAATTTAAAATTAATTTTTTAAAAATATTTATAATACTTAAAGTGTAATACATATGCATACATATACAAAGTTAATAGTTTCATACTATCATTAAAGGAAATCAATAGTTAGAGAATGTTGATTGAGATGTATCAATACAATAGTATTCAGAATAATGTAAATCTTATGTATTTTATCATTTTAATATACCATTGGCATGAAAGAATCACATTAAACCAGAAAATGTTGTGACATGTGTTATGATTGAATTTTTAATGAAGAAAATGTATATTCGAATATTTTAGTCGAAAATCATATTTTAAAAAATATTTGAATATAAATATAAATTGTAATTTCTTATATATCAGTGAAAAGTCAATTATTTTTATTATTCTGTTATTTTGAAAGATATGATGAGATACAAACTTTAATATGTAATAAAAAAGTTTTCACATTTTAATAATAATTCGTATAATTTTAAAGTTTTCCTCTGATATCAGTGATTTATAGCTGTGGCAATAAACCTTTGCCTTTAGCTCCTCCCATTTATTCCGTGATTCAATATATAAAATGGGAGGATCTAAAGGCAAAGGTTTATTGCCGCAGCTATAAACTTTCACTTTCACAGACAATATTCAAACGGAGCGCACTCTTTGATTGTCCAATACAAACACAACACATGTGTTCAGTGCACACAATTATTTGGCGCAATTCACTGTCATTATATCACTGTTACCATAAGAGTCATATGTGAATGTAAATCAATTTTTTGTTTTAATTTTTAAAGTCATTTCATTCATTTTTATGAATTTTTAAAATTAATCACATTTATTTTCATTTATGTTTTTTTTAAATAATTAATTACAAATACATTTAGAAATGGATTTTCAAATGTGTCATTCGCATTCCCAAACAAATAAATGGACTGATCTTAAGAAATTGTTATTGACTCAAATGGAAGCGAAACGCATCGAAGAAAATAGGATTAAAGATTTGCAGAATAAAGAAGATAATGAAGAAATTGACGATGATAATGATGAGAATGATAATGATGAGAATGGTGATGATGAGGATGGCGATGATGAGAATGGCGATGATGTGAATGGAGATAATGTGAATGCCGATGATGAGAATGGCGATAATTTACAATTATCCATGGATAATGCATATATATTTAATGCTAATGAAGATGAAGGTATGAATGATGATGATGAAAATGAAAGTCATGATGACGATATCATTGATGATGCTGATGAAGAAGAAAATGAAAATGGCGTTTCCAATTGTTTTATTGATGATGAAGCGATTGATGATGATGAAGACGATGATAATGGAAATGAATGTAATGAAGAGAATGATGATCATTTGACGAATGACGATGAAGAGAATGATGCGAATGATGCGAATGATGATAAAAATGCATCATTTGCCACTGTCAGTTCTTTGAATGAATCATTTCAAAGGATTTACGCGACACAAAACGTGTCACTATCACCGTACAACACTCAAATGAAATATAAGAAAAGATTATCTGACATTAGCATTGCGAATACAAAAGAAATACTTTTTAATGAAAATGAATTCAATTCTCAGGAACTTTTGAATTTATGTTCCGGTGTTTTTGACGCGCCTCATGATGATGATTTCGAAGATGACGATTTTGGGGTTAAAATTAAAAGAAAACAAAAATTTAATGTCGAAAGTGACAATGATGATGAAAATGATGATGTTATTGATGCTAAAAGCGAACCGCTGTATGAGGATGAAGTATTAACACAAAGAAGTTCAAAGGATGATGATGCTCTTGATAATGATGATAATGATGATGCTCAATCTGAATATAATGAACAAAGTGATGATGAGGAAAGTGAAGAGCAAAATGAAGATTTTGAAATTGAAATTGAAAAACATAAGAAACAATTTATTGAGGATGAAGCGGAACTCTCGGGCAGTGACGTCAGTACTGATGAGGATGAAGATGGGGATGGACATGATGAGTATGATGATGATAATGCCGAACATGAAGAACTACCGTCGGAGAGTGAATTGAGGGATCAGATCGGACGTATACATAAGTGAGTGGTGTTTTGTTAAATCATTTTTAATTGAATTTAAACTTTTATTTTATTTTAACAGTAAATATCTTCTCGATGAGGACAAAAGAGATATCCTCGATTTACAGGATAAGTTATTTGAAGATGGGGATATGCATGATGATGGTCATAAACGTCAGCAAAATTTTCGGTGGAATAATAATAACACTCAAGTGCAGGACGAGTATTTGAATGGGTTTGACTCAGACACAGGTGATGAGTTTTATAAAGAGGATGAACATGTGAAAGCACCGGCCTTAAAAATCCAATATGAAGACGATGATGATGATGATGATACAAAAAATGCCGAAAAATTACTTTTAAAGTCCAAAAATGTCGATGAGAGTTTTCCAAAGAACAGTGCTGCGATGCGTTCAAATGATACATCAATAAAAAGCAATTTTTTGAACGATTTTATTGTGAGAGACGAAAGACTTAAGAATATTCTCTCAACGAAAAGATCATCACCCGTGAGAAAGAAATTGAAAAAGAATAAAATAGCAAAACAAACACATTCGAGAAAAAGTAACAGCATTAGTATTTTTGATCTGATGGAGACTCAATGATGTATATATTTTAGAAATTTATTTTAAAAAACGCTTAAAATTTAGTATCATACATGAGGATTCTAAAGCTTTATGATGTACATAATAATTTTTTTCATTTTTAAATGTTATTTTACTATTGTATCAAATTTCCAATAAAAGTGCATATTGTACTGTACTGTACTGTGTTCGCAATTAGAGCATTTGTGGGAAAATTTGCATTGTATTGCATTGTAGATTAATCTACTTTTTAGGAAAATCAATCAAAATGATTGTACGATAATAATGTACGCATAAACAGGATTATGTCTCAAGTATGTGAATTTAAACGTATGTTTTTTAATTTCCATATAAAATGAAATGATTTTAATTATAATGCTATTAATTGGGTTATAATTTTCCAATGCAATATAAACATGATTAAAATTTTATTATTAATTATCTTAATAAATACAGGGATTGTTTTATGCGGAAAATGTCCATCTCCCGAAGTGATTTATCCGTGCCGATGTAAGGATAATGGTATTACTTGCGATGGACATGAAAACTATGATTTGAGCCGTATTTTTAAATCATTGAGTCAATCCGCTACTTCATTAGAGGAGAAAACATTCAATGAATTGAAATTTAATAATTCTGTAATAACTGATATTAAAGAAGATACATTCTCAGATGTGATTTTCTATGCGATTTCAATTGGGAGTGCGAATAAAATTGCAAATATAGAAACTCTCGCATTTTCTAAAATGCGATTCATACTAAAATCATTTAAATTTGATAATGCTACTCTTAGTGATTCTGCAGCAACCAATTTATTCACGACTCTCAATTCATTTGTTGATGCCCGAATCATCGAAATTCAATGGTCTAATATTAAGACGATTCCTGAGCGGGCATTTACTCAATTGGGACCGAATCACCATCCTCTACAAGTATTTATAATGCAATACTCGCATTCATTGACTTCTATTGGTAGTTATGCATTCTCAGATCTCAATTCCTTAGCAGCTATTGTATTTGCGTACTCATCTATTAATTATATCTCGAGTCACGCATTTCACTTTTCTCAATCATCAGAAAAATTATTAACAATTGTTTTGGCCGAAAATAAATTGAACGGTTCAAGTTTCGGTATTAATGCATTATCAAACGCTAACAGACCATTGCGTATCTTTTTTAATGCAAATCAAATTGATTATTTCGATGAAAAAGTATTCGGACCGTTCTTTGATGCACATCCGAATAATACAATTGTTATGAATCATAATCCTTTAAATTGTAGCGATTGTCGATCATTTTGGATGACCAAAAAGAGTCAAATTATTAGTAAAATTGAAAATGTAAGATGCAGCGATGAGAAAGATTTTAACGATTCTCTCCGTCACTTGAATTGTAATCACTGATTAATTAAACTTTAAATAAAAAATTTTAAATAAATTAACCCCTCTCTGAACAGAAAATTGCAAAGTATGTGCAGATCAATATTATATGTATTTATGGTTAT
>LBFL01001629.1:9580-21550 GCA_000988845.1 Hypochthonius rufulus
AGAGAATCATGTAGAGAGGTATCGTGCCTCAACTCATTGAGTACGGCTATGATAATCATCAAAAGCTCATACGCTGCTTCCTATTATTGTCTGGAAATCTGTCTGATTCCGGAGATAACAAATTATGTTTGTCAAGTATTTCATTGTTGCCTATTGTTGCAGGCATTTGGCATGAAGTATGACATGTGTGTCGAACCATCGGTACCGTAATTATATATTTTAATCAGTTTAACATCACAGTGTGGGCATTAAGTACATTAACAAAAGCTAAAGATAATACCATTACTGTTTCCTCCTGACTTAATAGTGACGCGGGCGGTCCTCATCATAGCCGATCACTAATGTTTAGGATCGGGGAATGTGCGCACCTGTCTCAAGAGGCCATAGGGTATGCTATGCCATGGGAGAGTATCTCTATCCCGAGTTTGGATGTGTTGATCTGTAGGTCATGATGGGAAAATGGGTGACCCAAACTGGGCATGTGTGTGTATCTAAAGTACAGCTATGATCATCTTAAATATAAACATTATATTTAAAAAGAGTATGCGATGGGGGATCATAGACTAAATGCCTGCCCCGTGCTTAAGTTGATGCACCGGCTCAGCGTGTATCTTAAGAGCTCGACTCACTTAAACTTGATTCTTAGAGCATGCGTATGCCATATTTAGCCTCATTACGATCAAGAAAAACCCGATATTCTCATATCTATCCCTTTTGCCAATGCTATGCCATGCCGCTGCATACAACTCACTTCACTCAATTGTGAGGTTATATTCGCCGATTCGAAATTATCATAAAAATTAATACTATTAATTCAAATTGTAATAATGAGTGACATTATCGCTACGGAATGTCGTGCTTCCATTGTTGGTTCCTGTCCCATCCCCGGGTCATTATCTGAAAGTCATGTACTCCAATGTGTTAGTAAATTAATATTATCGCATCAAATTCAACCTCAACATATCAAGCAACGTGATCACTTCATTGGTCATAATGGTCATAATGGTCATAATGGTCATAATAATGCCCATAAAAGTAATAGCAACAATAGCAACATGTGTGTTAATGTGAAAAATGCATCTCAAGAGTCATCAAAAAGTTGTTCAACTCAATTGTCGCATAATGACCAAAAATGCGCGTGCGATGATAGTAATTGTCTAAATGGAAAATGTTGTGGTGATGCAGAATGGACTGTTTGTATCGAAGCCAATGAACTGCGGTGGTGCAACAATGCAAAGTCAAGTGCATCATCATCATCTACACCATCATCTTCATCTCTACAACCGTTAACTTCATTAGCACCTCAACAATCGGATTGTGGCAATTGTTGCAGAGCACCGTTCTCCAACATTCTATTCTGTTATTTAGACGCACAATTACCTAATGTAATCGTGTGGGTGTTGACCAAAAAGGATTCGAGTGACAGTGACTCCAGTAGTGGATACGGAAGTGGAGAGAACGGACATGGTCATGGGGGTGCTAAAGTGGAGATCGAAGCACTTGTGTGGCAATGCACTAACGAAAAGGATGCGATACTCTTAAGGGATACGTATAAATTGATGCGTTCGCGAAAGAAATTGGAAGCGATTAGTAAAGCAAAACTAAAGAATTTAATTGCAGATGAGACAAGTGACAAAGACAAAGATCAAAGACCTTTGGTGTATAATCATAATACTGTGGAGAAAGTTAATGGAATCAATCATAGTCATGTGAACACAGAAAAAATAATTGTTTCGGAGTTAAATAATGCGTCGAATAATCATAATCACAATTGTAATAATACATCACAGCAGCAATTGAGCATTACCGCCGCTATAGATCAACAACAATTGGAATATCCGATACACAATAAGTCTAACGAAGTCTTTTCTGCTTTACTCTATCGCTCATGTAAGCCCAATCCTCATCGGGAAATATTAGTCGCTCCGAGCGTTAATAATCGCAATTCACGAAACAATACGTCACAATTCCGGCAGAGACAACCCGCACTTTTGATTACCGCTGATGACGGATCCATTTCATTACCGTCAACAGTTAAGTCACCAGTTAAGCACAACACAACTAATTTCAATATAAATCCTATTAATATAAATCCCATTAATATAATTCCGCGACAACAAAATAGTGGTAATTACTGGAATGGGTGCGGATATCCGAGTGAATCCGAATTTGACACCACAAGAATTAATTGCTATGTCAATGCAATTAACATGCATCGCCGCAGTCGGACACGAAACCAGACAAATAACATATCAGGACGTAGTCTAAAGCTTCCTCAACAGCATCACATCCGTTCACGATCAGTTGAAGCACCACTTAATCGGGTGAGAATGTCGATTCACAAGCCTGTTGTTGGTTCCATCTTAACTGCTATCAATACACCCGCGGGTGCCAAAATTATCGCATCGAACAATCAATTATCAACCAATTGCTCTGGAAATGCTAA
Source organism: Hypochthonius rufulus (assembly GCA_000988845.1). Classification (NCBI taxonomy): domain Eukaryota; kingdom Metazoa; phylum Arthropoda; class Arachnida; order Sarcoptiformes; family Hypochthoniidae; genus Hypochthonius; species Hypochthonius rufulus. Next base: position 12,027 of record LBFL01001629.1, read on the forward strand.
TCGTGCCATTATGGTGACCCGATCCGAGTCGCTCAATTCGGAAGGGTCATCGCTGTCGGGCGAGAGTGGTATCTGCGAATTCGCAGCTGCCAATCACCATCCGGCCAAATCGGTCCTCAAAAAGGCGCACCCAAATCCTGCCGAAACTCTCGGCCCGGGAAAGAAGAATGTTACTTTTAGCGCTTACGCCACAATTCAGGTAATGGATGGATAATTACCATTATAGATAATTATCACGGAAAATAATTTTTCTTTAATATTTTCAAAGACATTTATCCGTAAACAAATTATTTGAATTTCACGATAAAAGAGTTTAACTCTTATAAAAAAAAAGTATAAAATAAAACGGTATTCAAATGTAAAATATTGTAAGTGAAAAGTGAATTTAGTGCGTGAATACACGCGTTTGTGTTGAAATGCATTCATCACCGATAAAGATGAAGAAAAATATGTTATATTAGTTTTTCTTTGTGTATTCTCATATTTTATATCAGAAATTATGTAATCATTACTTAATGATAATGACATAAGTAACACAATTTGAAAGTTTCAAACAAAAATAATTGTATTGAGAGTTTTTTTGAGCTCATTGAGCGTACATTACCTAAATTGGGTTATGCATTTTTGTTGCTGTTTACCTAATTTTTTCGCACATTTACAAAAGAAGTTCCCTCTTTAATATATATGTATAATAAATAAGAATAATAATAGTTATGAGTAAAAAATTTTATTGTTGAATGATCTAAAGAACTTCTTTGATTATATCGCATTACATCAATAGATTATATCATTTCCTCGCGGAATATCCTATTTATTTAATTTATTTTATTTATTTATGATTACCCCTTCTTTCATACATCAGTTTTCTTGAATTTCAGGTTTTGATGGCTCATAACTTAAAAGTCAAATATACATGAGTAGAAACAGATACTTTAGTTGAGCAGAGCCGTCCTTTTAAAAGTTAAGTAAAACTTCAACATTCAACATCATAGTATTACAGAAATATTATTTTCTCAACGGAATAACTTCTTTTTATTAAGCATCACATGTGATGGCGAAAAATTCCCGAAGCCCAATGTTACCATAACAAGTTATAGCTATAGCTAGTTATAGCTATTGCTATTGCTACCACACACTCAACCACATTAAAGTTGCAACCCAATTTGGCAATGATGACCTCTCCATACACGACCATAGCATATTATATATACAGTGTAACTATAATTTGGGAAAAGATGATGCGCTTTTTATACATCGTAATGCCAAATTTTTTAGTTTTTATTGTGTATTTCCACATCGTGTTATTAGCATTATTATTATTTCTTTTGCCGACACTCTGTTGAGTGATCAGTTATTTGTAACTATAGCAATGTATAGCAATATAATGCTAAACTGACCCATCATATCAATTGCCAATACACGCACTGTCAAAATTGCGATTCGTATCGACATTCAATCATAAATTTTGATTACAGCCGCTGAATACGCACGTATTATGCAGCAAATTCAGTAGAAAATCATGGACGTAACATACCCACACGAATTTGAATAATGCGATCCTATCACGTGTTTCGCAATTTATTGCTGACGGCGTGAATCGGTTGATAAAAGAGGACAATTTAAATATATCCGCCATAAAATTTAAATATATCATCGTATATACATGTATATAAATAAATATATATATAGACATATATATGTGGATATATATATGGATGCGGATGGAAGTATCACGTACGGAATGTGTCATTTAAATTAGGCAACTTCTGAAATATTAATAGAATCGGGCATAGATCGGACCATTTCCCGCATTTCTCTCACCGCACCCATGCGAAACTCGCAATTTATTTAGAGTGTGCCCTTTTTATTGCAGATTTAACTTTATGGCATGACTGTTGCAACACAAGTTAATTGCGATTTTTCATTTTCTCTTTAATTTTTTTTATTATTATTTAATCTCGACTTTCGCTTTAATACTCTAAATTAAAACACTCTCCGTTTTTGTTGTTACGCTTTTTGGTCCTTTTTATTTGTAATGAAATAATTTGACGTTTTTAATTTAATTTCACGGTTTTATAAATTAAACATTACGCTACAATGGGTTATGATTAAATTCAATTACGACGCTGATATTTTTATTTTTATATTTATGTTTTTTGCGACTATTTTCTGATCAAAAATTGTCTGTGCATTTACAAAAAGTAATACATTTTATCAGTAATAATTATTATGGAATTTGTTTTTCTTTGAGAGACGTGAATTTTTTCGCTCCAATATTTTTCAATACTATTAAAATATACTCATAATTTAACATGTCATTCATGTCCTTCGGATGTGCCAAATTGAAATGAATGGCCATTGGATAAATAATGGTAGAATATTGAATGAACAGACCGGTGACAGGAAAATAGTATATCGTTTCACATATTTGCCCCGAGAAATATTTGCGACGACATTAAAATGATAACGAAATTTTTAAATAGGAAAATACAAATTCTGAGGGTACAGTTCAATGAAAAATATTCTTTAACAAAATTTTTTCAGAATTGAGAAATGTTAATGTTACTTCTAAAATACAGACTTCAATTAACAGGAGAATTCCTGAGAGTAAAGCCGACACTTTTCTAGAGATAAGATCCGAGAAAATTTAGCGCAGTGAAAGATCGACCGGTAAATGAATTTACTGGATTATAGTGAAACTTCTATACGTAACTCGTGTTTAACTTATAAGAGTTCCGCCTTCGTTCATACTCGATACACGTTTTAAGTATTTAAATCGAAAATTTTATTGCAGATAAAAATCAAAAATGCTCATAAGATGATGATGTATAATAGAGAATTAATGTTTTGTGCTCATTTTACTATGAATTAGTGAATTGGGATTAAATACGCTCATATATTGTTCTTCAATTTGAATAACAAATAACTTTTACATATGTAAATATATAAATTTCTATTCATTAAAAAATAAAAATATTTATCAATTGTAAAGTTTAAATTGAAATTTATTAATTCTGAAAAACTTTTAAATACTTTTAAATGTTTTTAAATGTTTTTAAATACTTTTAAATACTTTAAACTGCATTAATTCAGTAGTCAAAAGTAAAGAATCGAAAGAATGCAGAACTTAAATAACTTAAGATACAGACACTTAATTATTTACTAATGAGAGCAGAGATTAAACCGTACAAATGCCAAGAGTTATGATACGCCACTATAACTCAATATTGTACAGTGCATTGTTATGATGCATCACGTAAAACACCGCTCTTAAATCGCATCATTACATAACACAATAATTGTTGCAATTATTTCATTGCTGTGAAACAAAAACACAATAATGCATTTTTCACTGCACATTATAACATTATCATCCCACACTATACTTTTCATGTATCATCGCTTAAAGTGTGTTACTTATTACTAATAAATTATTAGGGACGAGAGATTAATACAGAACGTTAAAGCGTTTAAGTATTATCCCCGTAAAATATTGTTTGCATTAAACCCCATTAGTAATGATATACTTATCCCGAAGGAATGTTTCATCGAAACATTTTTCATCGAAATCATGTTCGTGACCGTTAATCGAATATTCCATGCATAAATAGAAGAAAATTTAAAATTTATATTATTTTAAAGTCAAAATTATAAATTATTATAATTTTAAAAAATTTAAAAGTGCAAATGCGAACCGCTCAGTCAATAGGGACGAAACTACGGGAACTTTCGCGCACATCATTGGATAAATATATTACATCAATGAGTGAGGATAGACTCGGGTTACAATCTCAGATGAAGTCAGAGGCGGAGAATCGGGAGCATTGGAAAGAACTTTTAGAATTGAGACACGAAAGAAGAGGTGTTGAAAATGATTAAATGAAAAATGCGATAATAAAATTAATGTTAAATTTAATGTAAAAATTAAATTTCTCTGAAAATCTAATTTCCATCTAAAAAATAATGATGATAATGGATTAAAAACTAAATAAATTGTTATGATTTTAAATGAACATTTTGTAAAATATTACAAAAACCTTTTGACGAAAAAATTCATATGAAAAGAGTTTCGATAAAAAGTTATACGCTTGCGAATCATAATTTCCAAGAACAGCGTTTGATGTTCCGCTGAGGAGCGTTCAATGAAAAGAGTTTCTATGAAAATACCTTCGGCGGTCTTTTCCGAAACACCAGGACCCACCTGTTGTTGGTACGGGGCATAGCATCGTCCATCCTGCATATTTGCGTTTACCTTTTTAAACTTCACCTGCAAACATACACACGATAAAATACCAGTTTTGTGCTCCGCAATGTAATGCTCGCGGGGATTGGGACAGGCAATTGGAGTGCGCTGATTGGACACAATCCGGTCGTTGGCATCATCTGAAACCAGTCAGAGTACCGGTTACAAGATGCTTGCGCCACACTGCCTCTGCAATGGTGGTGTTCCTGTTGCAGAGAATGCAGTTACATTGAGATCACCTTTAGTTGTGTAGTTTTAGCAAAAGCCACATCAACATACAATTATTGCATTATATTAGTGTATTACGCTTTTTCAGTGTTATTATTCATCGGCTTTTTTCTCCTTTTATTAACTCTGCTCCAAAAGTTTTCAATGTGATCGGTGGACCCTTCTCCGATGCTACAACACAAATAGTGACCATTGCTAACTAAAATGATGGGCAAACTCAACGGACAATCACCCCCTACAACCCCAATATGTCGATGTCGAGTTATGTATTTAGGTTCAGCAGTGCCTCACGTCACTAAAGATGGTCTTCAGGGGATTCAGGAGCCCCTCCGGGACCTGTACCCTGAGAGCGGTGCATTCGCGAATGGGGCAAACGGCATAGATTCGTGGTTATCGGTGTGGAGTAATGGCATTCTGGTGGAGAATGTCGACGATCACGGGAGAGAAGTCAAGAGATTCTACCCCATCGAGTCCCTGCATTATTGTGCCGCTGTCAGGTATGTAATGGTCCCAAATACCAGTTCTGGCGTTTCGAACACATCAACTCTCTCCCCCAATACTAATAACAACAATAATAGCAACACTAATAACTCTCCTTCAACGTCAACGTCCAGTGAAAAAGTGGCCAAATTTTTACCATTGGACAGTCCGTTCTCGCGTCACGCCGATGCGAGTCATCCCCCTCTGTTCGCATGTATATTGCGTCGCACCACAGGAATTAAAGTGCTCGAGTGTCACGCTTTCATATCGAAACGCGAAGCCGCGGCCAATGCCCTCGTGAGATGCTGTTTCCATGCCTATGCCGACACCATTCATGCCAAACAAATTGACACCGAAAGTCCGTACTCACAAATCGATGGCCGACGGTCGCGGTCAATCACTGCACTGGACTCTGTGGAAAAAGTAGAGCAATGGAGGCACAAATCAACACACTCCAAGACACATGACGATCCGCCTGAAGGCGAATTCAGCATCAACGGTCCCAACGGGGACTGCATTATCAACGATAATGGTAATGGCATTGACAGCACTTCACGTCCGCACACCCCTTCTGCGACGTCAATAATTAGTCACTCACCTGATGATGAAAATTATAAAGTATGGACGGGTCAGGGGCCACTCGAACGTGAAGTCGTGTATCTGGGAATGGATGGAAGTGGAACACTCCGAAGCATGAGATCGACTGCTGCCAATTCTGTTGCATCTACTATGGTGCGAACACCTAAGCCAAGACAATTAGCCATACCTTGTGCCATGCCACCACCACCGCCTCCACCATTACCACCACCGATGAACATTGTCAAGGATAAAAAGAACAAAAAGAAGGACAACACTCTTACCAAGAAACAAAGAATTAAAGGACATATGCCTCCACTGCCTCCGATGCCACCCCATTTATTGCCCAATGGTTATCCTATCAACCATGGTATTAACCATGGTATCAACTTCATGTCCCAACCGCCAGCGCCACCATTTCCACATCCCCATCCCCACCATCCGCATCCCCACGCAATTTATGCGCCCTCATCGAGTATCTATTCCGAAGGACGTCGATTAAAACGAAGGCCGATGCCGCCTCTACCCCCACACTTAAATCATCTGCCACCTGAAGCTTTCCCTCCGTCGATGATATTTGGTCACGGTGATGAACCTATTTACATACCTGCGATGAGACCGGTCACCCCTATGTCCAACCGGCATCCTCCACCCCTACCCCCTCATAATATGGAACAGGGAATGATAGTGCAATACGGTTTTCCGCCGCCGCCGCTCAATTACGGGACGAACCCCCGAACGCTCTCCCATCGGGAAAGTATCAATGAACACAAAAATAAGAAAAAAGATAAGAAAAAATCGTCGAAAATACTGTCCGATGCGGACTCACCATTCAATACCGGAATTTACAAAAAGAAGGGTCATCTCAATGAGAGGGCATTTTCTTATTCCATCAGACAGGAGCACCGCTCACGTAGCAATAGCCTAACAAATTTACAATTTGAACAGAATGGTGACAGTGGACACAGTGGACACAATGGACAATCATTGACTAATGGTCACATGCATATGGTTAATGGGAATTCAAATCACACAGACAAAAATGGTTATGACAGTGCAATCACTGAAAGAAAATTGTCCGAAAGGCTCAGTCGTGTTGAGATTAAACGCAATGGGATTGGCAAAAAAGTACCGCCGCCACCACCACCGCCGCCGCCACAATCGGGACATCGCAGTTAAGAGTGCATTAATTTAATTTTTGTGACTATAGTTTGAGATTTGCTAAATTTTTGTGAATGTAAATTACATTATGTATATTATGGTAAAATGCAATAGTGTGGGACGACACTGACAGTTTTGATAACACTATAATTAATTTTCTTAAAGAATTCTGTTTTAATACTTTTGCTTTTATAGTTAATGTATTATCGAATTGCATTGAGAGTTACGTTTTTGCTTAACACAGCAATTGAATTAACCCGATTCAGATTCAGATTCGGTGAGTTAAGAATAAATAAACTAATTTTATATATTCCATTTTATATAATGAAAAAAACAATTTGTAAATTATACATGTAATTACAATTACACTATAAATGTCAAACTAATTTGTGACTGAAGGGATTAAACTATAGCCACAAATCGAGAAAGCGTTACACCGGTTCCGTATATTCCGTATATGGGTACTTAAATGGTGCTTAAATAAATGAATATTTCATCATCATCATCAATAAGCATTAAATCATAAATAAATAATAATAATATCGTGAATATTGAGCTCAATCATCGGGTCAGCCCTAAAACTATGTGTCGTTGGGTTAAATATTCTCACCCATTATTACTTATTACTTGTAATTCAAAAATATATTTTAAACCATTAAAAAGCATTTTTGTTATGAGCACACAACAAAGTAATTAATTGTGAACGGCAATAAACCTCAATTGGGTCAATGCAATTATCAAACATTTCTTAATCATGTATTTGTGTGCGATTTTAATAATTTTAGTATAATTTAATAAGAAAAATACTCTCTTCGAGAATATGCATGAGATTTGTATAATCGTAATTTCACGTCATTCATAATTCGCGATGAATCTTTTTGCAAACATAATCTTTTGGGGTGAATAATTTAATTTTCATACGATACTTGTGATTTAACTTTGAAAAAGCATCAGTTTTGATAATCTTAAGCCACGACTTAACTTCTGAATTATCATTATCATGCTTCATAATGGGATCATCTCTTTTATTATAATATTATAATAATATTATAATAATATTATAGTATTCACTTAAATATAATTGCAACTCTGACCTGAAAGTGATACATTTTCTACAATTTGGGGTTTTCATAAGGGTAAGTCTTAAACTGATTTAAGATAATGGATAAAAGTTTGAGTGATGACTGTTAACTTAATTATTTAAATATGAGATGATACAAAAAACTCTGATCTAAAAACTGTTTTTTGCTAATCACGTATTTGTAATTATAATAACAAAAATATCAGGTTAATGATTAGACTAAAAAATGTATGACCGATCATCGAATTTCTCACATTATTAAAAAATATATTTCTAATTCCAAAGGTGGGATTAAATGACTAATTCCATTGTTCCTGAATGGTTATGTCAGACAAATGAGCTAAATTTTATATTTAGAATAGTTACTAATGTTATAGTAAAACCCGTAATAATTGTAACCGGTCATAGTCAATTTATTCCATTTAATTCATATAATAAACCCTGAGGAATGTGAGTATTACCATTAAGAAACATTTCTGAATAGAGTTACATTTTTGAGCCGATACCTAAAGTTTAATCATTCTTTACAATAATAAATGATTTGTTTCGGTTTTAAAAATATGTTACAATATACTTATGTCTATACTTATGTCTATGTCCATGTCTATGTCCATGTCTATGTCCATACGGTTATACTGAAAAAGATTAATCAGCAAAAAACTCTTTTAATTCTGATGTATCATTGAGAAGTGCCGATAGAGAAGTGACTCTTTAAAAGGTTCGTTCCCCTATAAGTATTGATGAAGTGAAAGATACAAAACCCATCTCATTATTCGGTCATACTCTTGGTTTTAGCACTGATTACGTAAATATTTTATTAGTTAATACCGCAGTATAATTTTTATTGAAGTAAAATATAGTTTTTGTGTGTAAATTGCGTAATATTTCTTTGTTAATTAATTTTATTAGTTATGCATATACTTATGTATAGAAAAATTTAGCATTGAAAATTCGCTTAATTCAATGGGAAATTCTTTTGTCGAAATCAGAGCCTTGAAATAGACAATTGCAAAACATTCATCACAATGAGTAACTATATTTTCAATGATAATGTTATATGAGAGAAAACATAACATAACAAATCGCATAATAAATAATGAGAAAAAAACTAAAAATTGTTATGTTTAAACAGTAATTTAATCGTATTCATTCATTCATTGTGTGGGAACATAAACTTAAAATATTCAAAACTCATTAAATGTGAATTTTATTCTCTGAATTAATTAAGTGAATCGGGTTTTGGTTTAAAGTTTCAATGAATTATCAAAAAAGAATCGGAAATAAATACGTAAATCAATCGAAATGAATGAACATTCAATTGTTTTATTAAAGTGCTTATATAATAATGAATCAGTATAATGGAGGAATTCAATTTCAGGCATCGGAGTACTTTTGTAGGTTCTAAAGGGCCAAAGTACTAGAGAATCTCAAATGGCCGAGTGTAGCGTCAAATACAATAAAGTATATGCGATCGAAGATATGGAACCTTTTCACTTCAACATCCGTACATTCATTTGTACGTATCATTGGCACTTTAAAAGCATATGGAAAAGTGCCATTACTACACAAACAGTTAACGCGTTTAACGTATACGGCACCCCTATTATTATTGCCAACAAAAGGCCAAATAAAATCATTTTTGACAATTAATTTTTGAATAACATTCAAATTCATCGTAACAAATCAATTGTAATCAATAATTGCATTAATTAAGCACAAAACCATCGCAAATGTGAGTAAATAGCGTTATGATAT
>LBFL01001645.1:0-11325 GCA_000988845.1 Hypochthonius rufulus
CTAGGGGGGGGTTACACCCTACCCCCCCTGGCCGGGTTTGTATTACGGTCGGAGTCATATTTACGATAAAGAGATTAAACAGTCTGAAATAGCATAGACTTATAATAAGTTGAATTTATCTTAGAGGTTACTTATATGCATTCAATTAAAATTAAAATTTTATATATGTCATGCGTAACCATATATAATGAAACATTTTTTAAACCACCGATTTCTTGGAACACATGTGGGGCCACAAATCATTGTCAAACCTGATGTTTATAGTAAATGAAAAGCAAATGAGCATATTTTACATTATCAATAAGTTTTGACCTGTTTTAATGAGAAACGTTTTAGAGTTTTTATATGAACTCTGTATTATATTCTAACTCATAATATACAATAAGTAAAAAAATTAAATAAAAAGTTATGGATCAGTATAAGCATTATATTGTTACATCTTTCCGTTTCCACAATTTCAAGTAATTGACAATTTATATAATTAAAATATTTTTAAAATTACGTTATAGAGATTATTTACCTTACAAATGTTTATCTGCATAAAAAGTAGAAAAATGTTTAAATATATGTTAAAATGGACTAATAAATCGTCAAATTTTCTGATCGATTAAAATTAAATCCTTAAATTTTAATTTCGAAAATATAAAATACAATTTAATCGATAAATCTTTACCATTGTTATTATTACTTTAATCAAATGATAATTTATGTGTTATTTAAAGCCAATTCTATTGTGAGTGTTCAGAAAATTTCTATAAATATACCTGAAAAATTTCAGAACTCGTTAGAAAGTGGTCACCCTAATACTATCTTCATCACTAGCTAATACATAATAAATCATAACATTACTAATTATTTGTTATTATTTAATTAATTATATAAAAAGTAATGTTATTTTATAATTTAGAATTATAAAATCATTTATTACGTGAAATCATATATCAGATAAGATTTTTTGGCATTCACAACATTAATAATATGCAAATATGACTGAACATTTGTCACTGATTTCATAGTCAAAGAAATGGGTTATCATATTCGATGATAATATGATCGTCATCATCATAAGTGTAGAGATGACTCAAGAATCTGAATATGAAATGATCATATAAGAAATGCAAAATGTGACACAACAGAAGTGAATTGAAGAGAATGGTAATAAAATAAGGAAACGGGAAAAGGGGCGGTGAAATAAAACATGAATCATGATTATATTGCCATTTAAATGTAATGCCGTCTCATTTTGCTATTCATATCAATCAAAGAAAATTGTATTACTCTACACTGAGGGAGATGCAAGTGAATTGTACTCAAATTATTCTACAGGAGACTCTCGATATAAGGATTTAACATTAAAGTGAAAAATAAAACTTTTTTCTATTTCAATAGAAACTGATGCTGCAGATTTTGAAATACTAAAAGTTTCAATATTATTAATAAAAAAGCGTTCATATTAATGCGCTACTACTGTATACATAAATAGTTTCAATGTAAAATGACGTACACTGATATTCATGAGATAAATTTTTATATGATCACACTGTATATAGTGTATAACATATATCGATGTCTTTCTTTTCTTATGCATCGTCGCAAAGATGTTGCTGAGCATAACTCATGCAGTCACAAAGGATAAAGGATGCGGATGCTCTGTTACAGTACCGGGTATTATTGTGATTGACCATCCGTGAAATTTAGTAAAAGTTATGCATAAGAGAAAAGAGAAATCGAAAATTTAATTTTTCTTTTTTTGGTTCGGCTAAAGGAGAACTGAAATATGTTGAAGTGAAATGCAATAATCTATTACTAAATTCTCATATACAATATATAAAAGTTAATTTAGAAAAAAAATTCATATCAAAAAAGTTTCGCATAAAATGATTTTGTTTCACATATTAAAAAATTGAAACTTTTTATATACGAAAAATTAAATGCAAAATATAAATATGAATTTATGGGCATAAATAGAGTATACATGATATATACATACATACATATTTATGTATATATATATTATATAATATATATATATATATATATACATAAATATTTTTTTTCAAACGCGTGGAATATGATTTGTTTTGAATAACTTTTTCTTTTAGATTTAATATACTATTGTTTTTCTACGATCACAGTTCATTCAAAAAAATATATTCAATTGATGTGATTCCATTTCACTGAATTCTTTTGCAGCATCGGGAATTGAAAATCTCATTCATTTGACAAAATAAAGTGAGGAGAGGTGCATTATTGATAGTGATGGTGATTCGCATCACATATTTTCGCAAATTTTTATTTCTTTCATGCAAATTGATTCGAAAGTAAAATTGAGCAGAGGTGAAAGAAATTAATTTTAATGATAAATTAAAATATAAAATCATTCTTAATTAAAGCAAAAGCATTAAAGATTTGTTCATTTATCTTAAGTATTAAAATAATTTACTTAAATATCACTCATATAACGATTTTATTAATTTTCAACAATATTAAGTGCACGTTGAGTTTGCGATATAAAACATTTCTCACGTTCAGTTATGATTGTATATTCAAATTTATTTTCAAATAAAAATAATATTTTAGATTTCGATTCTCAAATTAAAAAGATTCACAAATATTTATCTTATAAAATCATTTTTAATTTTGCCAATTTAATTGACACTCTCATTTAAAATACAATTATCGAATTAAATTCTAAGAGTCTTATTATTATGGCGAAATTAATAATCGTATTATTATTGGCATTTGCATTATATGGACACGCATTAAATGAAGACGAAAAAGACATTCATAAGAAGAACATTGAGATGTGCCGAAAGAAAGCGGAGGAAAAATGGAATGCGATTCCTAATTTTAAGGATCAATTTGACCAATACAAAAATTGTTGCTTCAAATACGAGGCCGTGAATTGCGTGTTAATTGAAATAAGGAAAATCCTAAATAATACTGATCACGAAATAGAAGCATTGAATATACGAGGCGTTCAATTTGATCAGATGATTGCACCATTGATTATCACCGCAATCACTATCATATCAGGATTATTATTCATTTTTATTATTAATTATTAACATACTTTATTTGTATTATTCTCGATTTGTTTATTATTATTTTTATAACTGAAATGTATTGTAAATTCTTATGTGATAAGAGCATAATTTTATGCTATATATTTATTAATTTATTTTTATTTAATTCATTATTTCAGTATTATTGATGTATTCACAAATGTATTAAAAATTTTGCATGGAATTAAATTGAGCTTTTAATTTGAGAATATAATAATCAAATGCATTTAATACATAAACCTCTTTAAAACGAATTAACCATTAAATAGTATCAAATAATTTGAAATAAATCTAATGATTATCGCATTAAAATATCAAATGAATGATATATATTTATTGCAACAATAGTCTTAAGATCTAAAAATTTCCATATACTAATGTATCTCTTCGGAGATTACAGAATTATGTCACTGATGCCCTAAGAATTGAAACTGAAAGAATCAAATTGCAGAGCTTTAACTTTAATCCATATGATGCATTACTTTTTACGCGTCTCAAAACATTCTCTTCCATCTTAACATTGAATAATGCCTCAAATATTTGCACCGTAATCGTATGGATTATCGTACACTTTACTTCAATGATACGTGATAAAGTGCATCGCGAAAATGGGTAATGGAGTGAAACACACGGTACCGAATTACTTATCCTACACTCTTATGATGTGCGAAAAAAGGAAAGAGCAAACGGAACACCTTTTCCTATGACTTTTTACTTTACAACACTCGCGTCTAAAGAACTAATAACAATGCTCATCTTGAAAAAAAGAGGAGAAAAATGACATTTTCTATAATTCAAAGTGAAAAGTATCACTTTTTTCCACCCGTTAATGGCATATGATAAAAGTTTGTTTCTTCACTGACATCACTTTAATGGTTTACTTTTTTCGACTGATGATGTCCATTAGTGAAAATCAGATGCGGTAATGAGGTACGGACACTCGCAACATCAATGATATCATCTCAAAAATTGAAAAGAAAAAGACATTCATTGACCCGAACGACGGAAGTAACTTTTAAAGTGTCTCTTATTAGAGATTAATTAATATTTTTTTCAAAAACAAAAGTTAATTTAGAGAATTATTTTTGCGTATTTATTTCAGTACTTAAAAATTTAATTTTTAAGGCATTTTATCTAACAATTAGATAATAGATTATAATTATTTAACTTTGCAAGGTATATAAAATAGAAAATAATGGATTTATTTTTCTAGTTTGGTAGTTAAAAACTAGATAAATTAAAACACTTTCCATATATGAATAAACCTAGCATTTTCAAGATATAATTCAGAAGTACAAAAGTCAGAACGTTTTCATCAAAATATATTTTTAAAGCCGTATGTAATATAATATTGCTATACACATAAATCCCTCTAACGTGAACCCTTTAGCGTGAATAATCTCTCTAACGTTGACAAAGTCTTAGAACCGAAACATATAAACCGTTGCTATTTTAACCTCTTTAACGTAAAATACCCTATATCATAAACAAGACTTTCCACCAAATATAGTCACGTTATAGGGGTTTAAATGCAAATAAAACATTATATTACAATACATGAAAAAATTAAATTATAAAATTCGGAACAGCAATAGTTATTACCGTTTAGTATCGAGTATAGCGGGAAACCCCTTAAAATCAAAAACCCTATGCTATTGTTTTTAAAACAGGTTTTTAATAAGAGTCTCATAGTTATTTTACCTGCAGTCAGGTTTTGTTTTAATATCACATAGGGTTTCATCGAGTTTAGTGTCTCTTATACTCGATACGAAACTATACATTTTGCTATTTGAACATCTCCAACGTAAAACCTTCTCTATCGTAAACAAAAATTGGAGTCACGTTTTGGGGATTCTCATTTAAGTAACATATTTGTTGCTCAAAATTTTAATTAAGTACAGAGAAACCCTAATGTTAGAGATAATTAACTCTTTCATTTTTCAACAGTGAGCTGTGGCATTATATATATATCGGTGTACAGAAATAGCCTAAACGAGGGTCATCCTTTAATAATTTTATAAAGAAAATACTTATGTAACACGCAAAAATAGTGTATTACATAAGTGATAAATATAAGCAAAATTTAAATTAATTATTAAATATCTAATAATTTAATCGTTTTATTGTTATACGTATTTCTGAATAAACAAATTTAAATGTCGTGAATTTCAATTGATGAGAGACTTTTAGATGCGTTCGAATATTGCGATACAAAATCTCTGACTTTTTCATAATAATGACCTCTTTAAGGCCACCATTATATTGCTGAATACGCTAACATATCGACCATAAGATTAATGTATTAAATGAAAAGGATTGAATACGATATTAGAATTCTAATATTTATATTACATCAGCTCTGATATTAGGGATATTAGAATTAAGAGCGTATATCAAAGTTATTACATTCTCTTCACTTATAACCCTCAATGAAGAAATAAGCCTCACAAATGCCTCTTTAATGAGGGATATTTTAATATATCGGCATTAACATGAAAGATTAAATAACTGTTTCCATTGTTTTTGTTCCTCATCCGTAGCGTTACTCATTACATCTCACCCTACAATTGCTGATATTATGAAATAACATATAAGAGCATCAAAAGCCTTCCAATTTAATATCAGCTTAACTTTAATGATGAGTTATGAATATACAATTTTTCATTAGTGAATGCGCATTAATTTTTGGTATTTAATGCAAATTTATAGAATATTAAAGCTTAAATTGTAATTACAGAAGAATTTTTTTTCCAAAACTAAAGGATTATATTCGTTAAAAATGCAATAATAATAAAAAGGAAAAATGACCTTTTGAATGAACGCACATTTCATTGCATCGCCCTTTATCTTTACATTAATGTAATTATTATTATTATTATTTATGTTGATTAACATTGTTTAAAATAATGGCCCAAATTAATTGAGAAAAATAATGAGAAATTCTTAAATGTTTGATCTATAATAAGATTTTTTCAATAAATAATTATCGGAGGGAATGTAATTTGTGAATATGTGACAACGGAATTGACAGTAAATCGCTAATCCCATCGGATGTTCAATCAAAATTACACGTCAAAACCTAAATCAATATCAAATTACATGATAAGGGACAACAAAAAACGTCATTCATATGTCAGTTCACCTCCAATATTACCATTAAATTTGATTTCCGATCAAATATCAAAGTGATCAATAAACGGGTGCACTCATAATGATAAAATGTCTCAGCGGTTAGTAATTGGCAAATGCAATCGGACCATTAATTCGGGTAAAGATGTATCGGCAAAGTTTGAATCCCCTCACCTCCGATGAGATCTGTCAATGTCAGTGCAGTCTGATATATGATACCGATGAAAGGGTATTGAAAAGAGAGGGGTTTAATGTCGTGAAAACAGATGAATGCTAAAATTATTAGGGTAGGATATCGAAATCAATCGGTGGAATGCAATACCATCAGATTCAATGTGATTAAATTCAACTGTTCATGTGTTGAAGAATAATGTTTTTCTCGACATTTAATGTAAGGAATTCTGTTTTAGAATTTCCAATATTCGACTAAACATGTCATGAAACATGAGATACTTATGAATAAAACAGAAAAAGCATTATAAACGGAAACAATCATAGACTAAACAGTATTAAGCATAATAAAGGATTTTAATTACATTATAGAATCATATAAAATATCACTCCGAATGATTTAATGCTATGGAAATTGGAGAATTATAATCTTTTTATCTTTCAATTGCAGTAATCAGCATGATATGATGGCTCACGGAGAAGGGTAGACCTATTTTTTCATTTTTTTTGTATTTTTTAACAAGATATTTTCATTGTAATCAATTTTTCTAAGTGGTCACATTTTTCGGATCTCTTGAAAAGATCTAGACGAGATCTAGGAGAGAGTTAGGCTCCACTAAGACCCCTCTTGTCGAATATTGATCGATATGATCACTCTTTAAAATAAACTAAATTACATTAGTGAATACCGAAAAACAAAATTCCGGGCTTTTAATGTTTATGTGAGGGTTCTAGTGGGCTTTTAATATTGAATGAATTTTTATTATATCATTTGCGATACTTTTTAGATATTTACAAAACTAAAATTATTAACATTTAAAAGACAAAGAAAGCTAGAAATTCGTTTTTTATGTTTTTACGCACTGTTATATATATATAAATCTTATAATAGTTTCAAAAATTACTCAATATGAATGGACCGATATATGTTTCATTTATATATTACTACTTATATATTACTATATATTTATACATTATATATTTTGTCACAAATTCTAATGATACTTAAGTGATCACCCGAATCACATCCAAAAATATATACACTTTTATTATATTTCCATTAATATTAACTCATTGATGCATACAAATTTTATTCGGATTATGATATTTTCGGAGAATTCAAATATTTTGACTCTCCTTTAATGTCTCATATTTATTCTCATAAAAGTTTTATGACTCTTTAGGGACAGACACACTCTGTAATATTAACGAATATCAGACAAATGTCACTTATAGCAGAACAAGAATTTGAGGCCATTATTATTATGTACTCAAATGAAATACCATTATTTATGTCTCTTCATATTTTGTGGCATAATAAATCCTAAATCATTGGCATTAAATTGACATTTATTAAAATAAAGAATCTAAAGTATGAGAACGATGATCTTAAAAAAATGTTTCATTATCTTTAATTAAATACTCTAAATGTGGTCCCTCATTAAATGACCAAAAACCCCATTAATTACCTCTATAAATGAGCCAAATATTTAAGCGATTCGCGTAAAAATATTTCCTCTTTAATTATGATAATGTTAATCAATACGTAACTAATCATTTACTTTCATTCTCATATATGTGCGACAAAATAACCACAAAATGACTATAATTTCCGAAACTCATTATACCCGAAATGGCCTCACACTGCGGGTGATCAAAAGAATCACATTTATTCTGCGATTACGTAATTTAAATTGATTAATTACCACGCGATTAGAGTCAAAAATAATATCCGCGAAAGTGCGGTGTACAATTAAACCCTAATAAATAGAATATATCATCCCTAAAACCATTCTTTCTCTATTGAAACGTGAATTGTTTTGTTCATACTAATGTCAAATCGTTATATTCGGACGAAAATCGGCGAACTCTATTGTGTGGGCTTTAATTAAGCCCCGTCTCCCCTAACAACCGTTGGGAACCCTTTTCTGCCCAATTATTTATGGTTTCCAATTGTGTTTATCATTTGGTACAGTACAGTTCAACCCAAGCACTTGACAATGATCTCTCTCAATTCTCTTTACCTCTAAACAATGCCATTTCATTGGGAACAATAAATTGCTTCATCAGGTGCATGCTTATCTCATGCCAATCTCAATAAGATTCTAAAAGGGAACTTTTGGGTTACAAAAGTGCCTCTCATGGACTCGGGAATGTTTCTCCTTTAGAGTAACATCATCCAAATTCATTCATATACCGAGTGTTTTAATAAAAACATGCGTAATCGTAGATATAAGAATGGGCATGAGCATAGAGTGTGTTCCGATAGATTGAGCCATAGCATTGAATGGTTCAGTCACGATGCTGAATGTATTTGAGAACCCACAGCAGAGTCTGAATCCACTGAATGCGTGTTTTGGGTATATCCGTATGTGATTTGTGCGAAACTGTTTCAGTCCGCATCAAAACTCCACGAGAGTCAAGTGTATGAGAAAGTGTATTGAAAAAGTTGCATAACAATTTCAATAGTCTTATGCATTGTGTAATAATGTCAATTTAAAGTCATAGAAAGTCCTATACTTTCATTTGAATTTCAGTAAAAATTTAATATTCAAAAAATTATGTGGAAAATAAGAAAAATTAATAATAATAGTGTATTGTTTGGCGTGTGATACGAGTTAACTGTGAGAAAAGATATCCTTTTGTTGAGAAATATTTTTCTCGTCTCTTTCATCAATTCTTTTCAAGAGTCTGAGAAAAATAAATAAAAGAAAAACGAAAGAAAAATTGTGAAAAACTCGAGTCGTATCCGATGCTATTGAAAATCATAAACTATTTGATTCATTTCATTCTCTTCACAACTTTTTTCCCTTTCATTTCACTACCATAACCATTGACGAATCCCATCATTGAAAAACGATAGACGATCGTACACTAATATCATATAATAGTACTTTTTTAAAAGGACAATATTATAGCCGCTGCTGCTTCAGGACGCGTATGTTCTAAGGACGGAAATTGAATTCTGTGGGTATATAAAACATTTTTCAATGGGAATTGAGTAACAAAAGACCTTTGAAATAGTTTTTTATATAAAAAAGGTTTGTGTTTGTGGCGTTAAACGATCACAGCCCACTGATTGAAACTAAAACTCATGTAAATATTAGTGTCCGAAAACAGTGAAACTAATTTATTACATAATCGCTGTCTCCAGTCATTGTCTACAATTTCCTGTTACACACTAATTAATTACGTACATTAATCAACGACTATCATCAGATTGTCCATTCTAAATGTGCAAAAAAATGGGGCGAAATTGTTGTTGCATTAATGGGTCGTGGCTTAAGGGACACTCACGTGACAGTCAACATCCACAAACAGGTAAATTCTTTAATAATGACTTAAAGACACATCCGTATTCACACACACATCCACAATCATCAGCATCACCGATTCCCCACACAAAGAAAAAGCATCATTCATTATCAAATGGTCGATGCATTCGTACGGTTAATACCGTAAATGGTCATATTTACGCCAAACGTTGTGATAGCAGTAATGGTCGAAAGACATTCGCCACTCCATTAACTAATTGTGCTAAAAAATTATCGCATTCCTGTGAATCGGCCCATCACATGACAGCACTCGCCAAATGGAAAACGAATGCCACACTCATGTACTCAATCATATTCGCCGTATCCATTGGGTGCTTCTTAAACAGCATCAATGGTGAGTTCGTTCACGACGACATTGTTGCAATCACTACCAATCCCGATGTCAGCGGAAAGACCAAACTGTTCGATATATTTCGACACGATTATTGGGGTAAACCTATGAATGACCCCGATTCACATAAATCATACAGACCGTTGACGACACTCACTTTTAGGTAAGGAAATTATTTATTATACTGAATCATACATATTTTTCAAATTCAATAGTGAAAGAGAAATGTGTGTTTAGTTTACACAATATGTATGTATATATATGTATGTGTATGCGTATATATACACACATATATATAAATCTAAAACTGATTATATTGTGACATAAAAAAATATTTAATAATTAAATAATCGTCAGGATAAAGTAAACAAAAATGTCGAAAATCGGAGCGCATGAGTAATATAATTGTCTGAACATTATGCAAATTAATTTATATCGATTTTTAAATTGATTTACTCGCTTTAAGATATAGATATTTTAAGATATTTTCATATCAATTCAAAGGTTATATGCGCCATCATCATCATTACGTAATATTTAATTAAAATTGCATATAAACACACAACACACACCTGCGTGTGAATAATTATAAAATTGCAGTTATAGATTAATTACATGAGTGAAGTTAAAACCTCGAAACGAAGTCAATTACGTGACTAACAACAGTAAAAGAACTTTAAAAATGCACATAAAAATGCTAATGATACAAAAAAAATTTTTTGAGATGAGAAAAAATTCGCGTCATTTCTTGAATATGAAATATTTTATTCAAACGTACACGGTATTTGCACTTAAAATGCGTTAACACGATTCACATTAAAGAGAATTATTTGCAGAAAAAGAAATATACTTTTTTGGGGGGTCTATTCCAATGGAATCCGAAATACTCAAATTCATAGAGTAAAGATTTGAGATGAAAACACTGAATAAGCAATTAGAGTACTTAAAATGTTAGAGATGAGTCTCTGAGCTTTTAATTAACTTTGTTATTTATTATTCCTTCACTCGGATCTGCGAGTGAATGAGAAGCAAAACTCTGTGTAAAGAGTCAAAAGGCCAGAAACGGTGTACTCTATTCGCGTTCACATTCATTGCACATCATCGTTTATTTTGGCATAGACCATCGCATTCTGAGAGCCCAAATTGGGAATTAATTAAATAGCAAACAACGGTAACGCATATGACACTCATCTACTTATATGAAAGTGTCAGGATATACAGAAATATCTGCAGAAATTCATTTTCTCAATGTTTTAGGATTTAATTTTCTCGTTACACGTTAACTATAATTACA
>LBFL01001677.1:0-11876 GCA_000988845.1 Hypochthonius rufulus
TCGGCTGGCATTTTATCGTCTTAAAAAAGAGCCCCCCGATGACCCCGGTGAGGATACCAATGCCACTAAACAGCTTGGTATCCAGAGAAGTGCATCCACACATGCAAAATGTATGTTTGGGTGCACTTCAGACTCTTTATCTCGAGTACTGCAGGCGATAAGAGATAGGGTTTTAGTTTTACATCGCTTTTACATAACTCCAGATGTCAGAGTTTGTAAGCGGCATCTGGAGAATGACTGCTGGCAAATGCTCACGTCTACAGGGCATCTGTCAGATTTTAGCGCTTTACAAGTTGAGGGCATATCAAGTATTTTACATTTTTACACATTTCTAAGCTTTTATAGATATTGTTTACAACGTATTTGCAATTATTTTATATTTTTAAATGAAATTCTTAAGCATACCTTGTAAAGCATTTAAATGATGCACAACAAAAGAACTTAAATATTTAGGACATTTACTTGAAATTCCAAATAATAATATTGGATATACGCTAAAATTTAGTTCAAATTATCCTAAAGAATTACATGATAAGGGATCATACTTTTAGTACATACGCACAAGTAGGGGGAGGGGGCATCAGTCAAAAGCGTATGAAAGCGTATGCTTTGTTAACAATGGGGATTTTAAATTTTAAAACGTATTTTTGTTAAACAATGAATAAATTTGATTATTTTTAAATTCAATATTTTAATTTATTTAAATTAGGGGGTGTCGAAATCAAACGTACGTACACTTTAGGCTTTAAATAAATGCATACGGGTGTGTATCTGGAGGGGGTAGGGGTCTAAAAATTGACTTTTCTGCGTACATACTAAAAGTATAATCCCTAAGCATAACGACTACCCATTTTTCCTTATTTATAAAGATATTAAGAATGAAGATCTATCTCCATATCAAAATAAACTAAGATAAAAAAAATCAAGAAAATTAGTAAAAAGTTTCGAAGACAAGAAAGGATTCATTTGTGATTATAGAACATTAAAACAGTTTATTCAAAATGTGGTAATAAGATTGAAGTGATACAAATAGATACCGACGGGTTGATGCTTCATATCAAAACAGAAGACTTCTATGATGACATAAAGCACGACATTGAAACTTGGTTTGATACATCAACTTTTCTAATGACAAGTTAGGTTTCAAACCAATGAACAAAATGAAGTTGGGTTATTTCAAAATTGTAGCTGGAGAAAACATAGTAACGATGTCTATAGTACTTAGAGCAAAATTGTACTGTTATACTATTGAACATCAAGATAGAACAGAGTTAAAGAAGAGAGAAAAAGGAGTACCCGTACATGTAACAAATAGGCATCAACTTCTCATATGGAAGGTGTTGAATACTATATTAGATTATGGATATACAAGTTTAGCTCATGGGCATTACAGAATCATTTTATTTTAACATGTCCTACTTTAGCTAGTTTTAATATCATTGCTTCATGTTTTGTGAAATTTTCATTCATCATTTTTAATATCAAATTCATTAGTCGCTGTTTGTTCAAGTTTATAAGGATATTTCATCTTTTCATTGAATTGTATCAAAGCGTTTACCGAGTCCGATGTATTCATTATTTCTGTATTTTATCTTTTTTTAAATAAAAGATTAACTATTAAAAACAGACAAATCTTTTTATTTATTCATAAAGGAAAATTAATTATTGAATATGAAATTCTTAAGGACATTGTCTCACGGCATGAGACTTTAACCTTGACGCTTATTATGATAGAAATGTTATAAATTTGTTCAATATTCTCTTTCAACATTAAAAAACCAAATCGCTATTTTAATCTTTTTAAAATTATTTTTAACAAAATGAGTAGAAAAAGAAATATTACATATTTTAGGCTAATCATTACTAAAGTTATAAAATGAAATTAGAAAGTGAACATAAAATTTATTTCATTTTATTCCACACTCTTAAAAAATCAAAGAATTTTTTCTTTTCCATCTGACATAACTCTAGAATCCTTTTGAGACATTGACCATCTTGAAGTGCATACTTAAGAGTTTGTTTTGAAGAAAATCTAATTCGTTGTCGATTGAATTACTTCTTTTGCTTATTCAAGATTTTCAAATTTTTCTTTCAATGATACAATACTATTATTTCCAACACTAAGGCTATTTTTCATATCTTTAATTAACTAATTATAGTTTTTATCACCTTTTTTCTAATAGTAGGTAATGATTTTTTAAAAGTACGAAGTAGTACGTAGTACTCGTACAACTCGTAGTGTCTCAGGGTCGCCATATATACACTACTAATATAAATATCGATTTGTTTAAATAGTGCATGTAACAAATAATTCACCGGATATACATCTTTCCATGGATCTTTGTTTGATTCAGGGTTATCAATTAAAAATTTGACTCGTATATATAATTCCAACTCATCCAATCGTGTACTCATCAATATGTTAATGGATTTCAAATTCAATAATAGAAGCTTATTCTATAGTTGCCAATGACCGATGTTCCGATTCTAAAGATCTTTCCAATGTTGTTTGTGTTGGCAACACTCAAAACAAATAAAATTCTGGTAGAGAAGCAGTGTGTGATTAAGGATGTAGTACTTCCATTTTTAATAATGCTTTACACGTTATTTCTTTTTTTACTTTTTGTCATTTTATAGTTTTCTTACTGTATTCCCTCACTTTGAGCGACATGTCGGTATGAACTGAAATTGACCACATGTCGGTATAATTCGAGTTAAACCGACATGTCCGTTTAAATTCTAAAAAATGTATGGAGTATTTTCTTTAAGTTCAGTTTAAACCGACATTTAATTTAAAATAATATTACTATAGATTTTAGCATTATAAATTGTTATATTATTGCAATTCGTTTCTATTTAAGACCCAACAATTATGTTCTTACTCAATTAGTTAATTCTATTCGGTTTATAATTAAATTATATTAATTAATTTCAATTCATGTTATACCGACACTGTCGGACGAATTCGAATTAAACCAACATGTCGGTTGTCACCATTTTAAAAATTTGGGAAAATGGTCAAATTCACTTAGATCGACATGTCGATCTAAGTGAGAGAATACAGTATTATTTTTCTTAATGGTTTTTCTTTATTTTACGACCACTTCCGGATAGTGCTGCCCATGTGCGACCTACTTCACACCGTAAGTCGCGCTACAAAAGTTATTATTTAATAAAATTTGATGTTTTAAATTTAATCATAAAAATGTAAAAAATATATTAACTGAATTTAGTTGTGATCTTTAAATTAAAAAAACATTTTTTATAATAGTAATGTCATTTTCTGCTAATATATATGTAATAGAATAAATATCGAAAATCACCAGAAATATATATTTCGACTGTATTTTGCAAAGTTAATTTCTTCAAATGCAATCATAGCCATTGTATGATGATAATTCGATTCACGTAATTGGACAGTAAATATCAATAATTGTTTTCCAATTTTTAAATATTTAATCGTAGCATTCACTTTAAATTTATTGTTAACTTTTTTAAACACAATCCGTATGATGTTATCAAACGCAATATCGGATAATAATCGATTTTGCCGGTGATTGTACGGGAAACAGCGGCATAGACACAGTCTGTATATAGTGAATCATTATCAAATACTTTAATTTTATCCTATAAAATTGATGGTATACAATCGTAATAATTGTGTATTTCGTTTGCATTGTACAATCGATGCTCCCAATTATCATGCGAGAAATTCTCTATTATATTATTAATAAATAACGCGTTTTCGGTAAATATGTCTGCAATTTTCGAAAGATTCGTGCATTTCTTCATTTTTTAAAATAATCCTACGGCCTTTTTATTCAAAGTAAACGAATGGCGTTTTTTCGTGTCGGATTTCTTGCGCCATACTTTATGCCAATTAACTTAAAAGTTGCGACACAATTTGCAGAATCTCGTATAAATTTAGTGCTTCCGATAACTGCATAATAAGACTGCACGATTAATTAAACATTGACATTCTTTGGTCTTTTTGAGACATGAAATGGAATTGGAAATTTTGTCATTTTTGCCAAAAAATGTTACTTGTTTATGAATTATATTCAAATTTCTAACAATAAGCACCATGTACGTGCATAGTGAAACGTATTACAATTACGTAATATAATTTACAAATTTACTATTTTTCTCATAGTACTAATTATTACTGTATTTGATATTTTAAATGCAAATATATTTTTTTCCTCGCGCTATGAACGTACACCCCCGATATGACTGTTGAACATAATAATACAGTGCATGCACTATTAGTGTATACAAATGCCATGCTCGCACTATACACTGATTTTTTATTCAATTACAATTTGTATGTGAAATTCAATAAGATTGTTTATCTAGCGCAATTGACGCACTCCTCCCGATTTACCTATTGAACATTATAGTACAGCGCATGCACTATTAGCGTATATGTATGTCATGCTCGCGCTATACATCGTTTTATCAAAAATTTCTAGCAAAATTTCTCCATGGCCTTTTATAGAAAATTCAAATTGATTGTTAATCTCGAGCTATGGACGTACTCCATTCGGTTTGACTGCAGGATCTTATTGTACAATGTATGAAATATTAGTACATACCCATGGTATACTCACGCTATTCACCAAACTTTCATAAAATTATTCCAAAAAATTTCTCATTGAATTTTTATGTGAAAATCAAATTAATTTTTTATCTCGCTCTATGGACTACTTCATCCAGTCTTACGGTAGGATTTTATTGGACAATGTATGCACTATTGATGCACACTTGTGACATGCTTACGCTATTCACCGTTTTTTCATAAAATCATCTCGTCATTATGTCGTGGAATCGCCACGTACCTGATATACATTATATAAATACCTTTACATTCTTTCACTCAAAAACCTCTTTGTAGACGACATTTTTTGTTGTTGATTGTTGCAATTGTCTTCCTCCTTTGATCATCACACGTATGCCATCTTTCGATGCTACCCGGGACATCGCCACTTATAGCTGACCATGAGAAAACACATCCCGGTAGATACAAATCAACAAATTTTATTGTCTGACTGTGATTTGCTGGTGGTCATTTCAAATGATGGTCGACAAGGAATTATCGCCGCTTCAAGTCAAATGGAAGTCCCGCATCTGACGGAATAAGTGAAATTTGGGACAGGAATACTCTATCTCCAGTATGTGTTCCAGTGGCAATTTCAGTGTCAATTAAATATCGGTTGGACGTTTTACAAATTAACCATGTTCCATTGCAAAGGCAAAGTGCCGGATTAATGTTACGCATTAGCATAATTGGTGTTCCGACTTTAAGAATTAATTTATGTGGAGGTATGCCGCTTATATTCAAATTGTTGAGAAATTCCGAAGAATATAGTGCTGCTTGAGTTGTATCCGCTACAGAATCTGCACTATAATATATTATTTCTTCCCCAGGAAAATCTTTCGTTATCTTATCGTTGATTTGATCGACGTCTTCGTTCTTAGGTGTCAGTGTTGTTCATTTGATTATGTTATAGTTATATCAATATAAGGATTCCGCAAATTTGGATAAACAGATGAAATTAAATCCTCTATCTTATCTGTTTTCATAACCATATCGTTAGGAATCATAACCGTTGAATAATCTGAAACATCATTTAGCATAGATTCTTCTTTTCCTTCGCCAATTCTCAAATGATATTTTGCAAATTCTTCAGCCAATTTCATGTCAACGCATACATTCTGTACTCTCATGTATATGCGCAAATGCATAACCTTAACGTGTCGCCACAAATACGACCGATTAATTAATGCATTAACTGTCAGATCGTGTTCCATGTTTTATTTCGGGTAATATTTGTCTGAAATCTCCACCCAAAATCAGTCTTTCCGTCAAAGGGGACATGTTCATTTGAAGCATCTACTATCTTCATTATATCGCGTAATGTCCTATCAACCACCTAAAATGCATGCTTAAGTGCCATCGGTGCCTGATCTCAAATTATTAATTTACGCATTTGAATCAGCTTTGCCAAATCGCTTTGAATCAATATTGCAAACCGATGAATCGTCCAATTCAAATGGTATCTTAAATCGGGAATGCTGTTCTGCAATATTAATGCTGCAATTCCTGATTATGCTGTCGACAACACATGATTTCTGGATCTAACAGCAGTAAGAAGCGTATTAAACAGGAATGTTTTACCTGTTCCTCCCGATGCGTCAACAAATATAATTTTTGGCGAATCGGTATGAGAGTAGAGTCTAGAGTCTCCAAGAATAGAGTCCAATACCACGTCGTAAATGATTTTTTGCTCAATGTTTAGTTTCGCGATATTCTCTGCTGCCGCAATCAATAGTGACGGTATATCTTAAACCATTCCATCAGTGTCATTGCGTTATTTCTCCGTAATATATTAGCAGTATTATCGGTATTATTAAAACTTACATATTGCATGTTTGGTAAATGCACAGCCAATCGAACGATGTTTGGTGCCTCAGAATGCAAACTATAACCAAAGATTCGCGAATAGGCCTCAGACGCCGAAACATATCGTGCATTCAAATTCGTTATCTCATTGACTATGATGCTTTCCGTATTTTGACCTCGCATTTCAATGAGCGCACGATCATGACCTTTATAAACGTATTTGTACAAATATTTTACTGCTGTAACTGTTGTACAAATCTCCACATTAATGTGCGCATTATATTTTGTCACTAAATATTTATTGCATGGTACCACCAATCGATTGTCAATGCGAAAATTTTTAATTGTTTCATGGCTTTTGTTGTCGCGTCGTCGATACAAAGGATATCCATCGTCTCCATCAACGGTATCATTTTGATACCGCTTGAATATTTCTCATTATTATTCAAACACGGCGCATTCGGAAATCCAACTCCACACGGTCCATGTATCATACATTTTGTCATAGTTTCGTATGCATCTTAATCTAAATGAACATCGGGAAATTCGGCTGAAACAACTGAATCGTAATCATTGGCGCTCCGTGGTTTATATTCAGATGCCAAAATAATCAGGATGTATGCATGTGGTAAACCGCGCTTTTGGAATTCAATAACGTCCATGTGCGCCACTACACGTCCTAATATATGCCGATGATTTAGATCTTCTTTTAATCCTTTCAATTTTAACTTAAACACGTACACATAAATCGGGTCTATCCACTGGTGTTTGTGCAGATAATAATGCATTTATTATCTCTTTCCATTTTGCATTACATGTGAAAGCAATGAACAAATCAGGTTTTCCATAATTCTTCACAATTGCCATTGTATCATAATAAAGTTGATTCATATGACGCGGTCCTCCGATAAAAAACAAAATGATCCGCCTTCCGATGTTTGATGCATTTGTGTCCCCATTTGTTACTGCATCTTGAATTCCTTGATAGAGATCCGACCGAAGTTTCGTTTGATTTTGTCTCAAATACGCAAGACGATTTTCCTCTCTTTTAGCATAAATGTGGAATAACCGTCCTGTCCAATGTAATGTAGAGATCCTATTTCTATAATGGAGTCTATAGGCATAAAACTCCATCAGCGTCACAATGCCACGTCCACGTTCCAGATATGAGATATTTATTTGCCATCCTTTTTCGCCGTATGGAAACAGTAGTACGTATTGAAGTGGGTCATGTGCTTCATTCATTTCATTTATTCGCATCAATGTTCCATTCTGTTTCGTAACCATAATATCCCTTTGGCGTGTAACTGAACTCCCAACTCCAGGCACACATTCATTAACATTTTAATAATATAGATTAATTAATACATTAATCCTTTATATAGATAATTAATCGACATATCCACATGGAAGTGTTTTATTTCTTACAATACGTCATTTATTACTAGTAATTTGTAATATTTTCATATTTATGAAAATACATAATGTGCATTCGAATGAAACTGATCCTGTTTAACATCGATGTTTTTATTTGCAGCATTCATAAAATTCAGTCATTTTTTGCATATTAATTAAATTTGACGTTTTTTCAGCTTCAAGTGTCTGTCGTAATCCTTTAGATTTAATATTAACTTTTTCTTCCCCATTCGGTAACGAAACTGAATACGCATATGATTTTGGTTTAGTTGTATAAGATTCTCGCATTTCGGCATCATTACCATATTCACCTAATATTTCATCTGTCATTTCGCCTAAAAATTTCAAGTCACGGGTCGATATTGCTGCGATCCTTTTTTACATTCAAATACAATACTGTCTGTTTCACAATATAATATTAAACCCGTTGCTGAAGTTTGTATTTTCTATTCTGATATAAGCTTGAGTCTTCCATACATTGGCACAAATGTTGCAATTTCTGCTGACGTAATTCCAGGCAATTCTTTGATGGTTCTTTATATCTATAATTGACTACTAACATATTTTCAACAAGCATTTTTTCTCCCAATATTTCATATTCATCGTTAATAGCAATGTTCCAATAATTATACACTTTTAAAATGACAATTGTAGGTTTTTTCTTTTGACCCAACTTTCCCCATAAACTATTGCCAGATGTTTTACCAATAAATCGCATATTAGGATTATTGATTATTTTATGAAATTCATTTATCCATTCTCGTCGTTCACTTTCAGTCTTTTTATCACCAGGAAATCCTGAGCTTTCGACCTTCAATTTTAACCATGAATATTGAAACCGTTAAAAAACCGTATCGTTTTTATATGGATAATAAAATACTTAATATATTTTTAAAATTTTATAACATTTATGCTAATTTTAATTCAGGTGTACAAAATGTATCTTCTATGCATCATTCAACATCGTTATGAATGCAAGAATATTGATATTCTTCTAACGCTCAAGTGTAACATAAAGGAAACATTATTATTGACTGTTAAAGGAAGCACTGGATAATATACCCGTTTTTGTTTCCACCAAAACTCTGCAACTGACAAA
Organism: Hypochthonius rufulus; assembly: GCA_000988845.1. Classification (NCBI taxonomy): domain Eukaryota; kingdom Metazoa; phylum Arthropoda; class Arachnida; order Sarcoptiformes; family Hypochthoniidae; genus Hypochthonius; species Hypochthonius rufulus. Next base: position 8,919 of record LBFL01001677.1, read on the forward strand.
TCCAAAACAATTTTTAAGTTCATAATTAAAATCTTTGGAAATAATTATTAGATGTTTCATTGGAAATTCATGATTGACTAATACCCACAGATATATACTTGTAAAGTCATAATATAATATAACTTCTGATTCGTCTTTACACTGATGATAAAATTTAAAATTACAAACACGTCCACCGTGTAAAGTATTTCGTTTATGACATTTTCTATACAGTGTAGTAATAATTAAATATATTTAAAAGTATAAAAATGTATAAAAGTGTAAAATATTATATTGTAAAATGATACCCGAGAAGGAGACTAGCCAACCTGTGACTTGAGATCCTCTTCCTAAATCTCGAGCGTGGTCTTTATTTGATTTGAGGGTACCGCCCGAGATCCCCCTGCCGCTATCGGATGCCATACCGGCATAAATCGATCCAGAGCACTTAGCCAGGTCTCTTACAAAACCTGTTGCCTCGGCACCGCGGGAGGTGGCTCCGGTCGCAACCGTAAATCCGTTTGTTATCCGAAAATCATTTTAACAATTGATATTAGATTGAAAGGACAGACAATTGCAGAAGACGGTATAAACAATTTTACTGGAGGACCAGGTTGGTGTCAGCGATTCGTGAAAAGACATGGACTTTCCATTCGAAGTGTGACATCATCGGGACAAGCTTTGCCTAGTGATTGTCGTGAAAAAGTAATGTTAGACAATATTACAAAGACAAAACAAATGGCATTCATCTTTCACAAATCGGAAATATGAATGAGATTCCATGTTGTTTTGACACACCAGACAAGAGAACTGTCGAAGTGAGAGGAACAGAAGATGTTTTACTTAAAACAACCGGCAACGAGAAGTCACATTTTGCCATAGTATTGTGTGTTACTGCTGATGGTGGAAAAAGTGATCCAATGGTGATTTCTAAAAAAACTTCCCAAAAAATGGATTTCTCGAAAGGCATTTTAACCGTTGTAGCCTAAGGCATTGATAGGGACTTAATGATAATATGGCTCAATGTCTGGAAAAAGCACTCGGGATCATTTTTTGAAAGAAAGTCATTTCTGGTTTACGATTCTGCAAAGCCTCATAACAGATGAAGTTAAATATGAAGTAAAGAAGTTCTCAACTTTAGCCGTAATACCTAAAGGACAGACTAAAATTTTACAACCTTTGGATATGACTGTCAATAAGTCTTTTTAACATAAGATGAGAAAAGAGTGGAAAAAGTGGATTAAAGAGGGATATCAGACTTGTACTAAGAGTGGAAAAATGAGAAAAGCATCCCTTATTGATGTCAGCAATTGGATTATTAATAGTTGGAAAGAAATAACACCTGAATGCATTAAAAATGGATTTTCAAAGGCATTTGAAGAGGAAATATCTTTGGATAGCAATGAAGAGGAAAAAACGAGTGATAGTGAAACAGAGGTAGAAGAAGTTGAAGACGAATCTGATGAGTTGTTAAGTATAAACGAGATGTTCGAAATGGAATCCGATAATGAAGAATTTGATGGATTTTAGATATTAATTACATTAATTACAATCAGAATTAATAAATTGTATTTCATTATTTATAAATAAATTTTGAAGTTTAAAAAATAAAGTTTGTTGTATAACCCGCACTGCCACATAACCCACACACCTATCTTTTTGTTGTAAAATCAACTTTTTTCTTAGATAACCCGCGGGTTATAGGCCGATAAATAGGGTACAATCTTGACAAATAATCTCATATAAAATGCACATTGTTGGACCATAGCACAATTGACACTGACTGTTGCACCGGTGATTCCATGGATATCTATATCCCGCATTATGATTTACACAATAATAATTTTGATTTGAATATGAAGTCATATTTTTGACAAAATCAAAATGTCGGAAATCATTATTTTCAGATCTTAATAAATATATTTGTTCATCTTTAGGTGGACCGATGAAAATCTATTTTTTATATGTGCACCATCAAATACAATTTGATAATCAATTTTTTCTTGAATTATTTTTTAAATGTCAATATTTAATGGAACATCAATAATAATATCAATGTTTTAAAACATTGAATAGTTCCTTTAGTTAACTTTTGAAATGCACAACCTCGTAATTGCCTCCATTCATTAGACCATTTTTTCACATTCATTTTATATTTTATTCCCATAAATATTGCCATATATAACCGCATTTATAATCTGATTTTATATCAATAGAATATCTTCGTCGAGAGTCTTCATTATAAGTTTTTAGAGCATATTTTCCTGATCCTTTCACCCATTTTGTAATCATCACTTTAATTTGTAATATACAATAATCTAAAAAGTCTTTATTTAATATACAAACTTTTATTATGGGATTATGAAATGAATGTTTATCAAAATTAGCTATTGTTTGATGTTTAACAAAAATAGGTTTAGAAAGACGTTCATACATAATATAAGCACAGAAAAAATCGTTCGGTTTATATTTTTCAAATACACTTTGCATTGCGTTGTCAAAGGAGTCGTCAATAGTTCGTTCATATTCATCCGATAATTGAAATTTTCATCACCGAACGGAGTGATTCAAACGGCGATGACATATGTGTGGTCGTTTAATACAAATGCTAATGATTCATATCTTAATGAATACCGATGGAAATTAAATATTAAATGTAATTATAGTAATTGTGAAAGTATAGTCAATGAGAATAAACCGATAATTAATATAAATAAAATAATGGATAAGAATTTTCCACTTCCGTATGGAAATATCAGAGTTATAAATATATGAAAAATTCAACGATTTCTTATGTAGAATTTAATGGGATTAAAGCTAAGGTTTGGGGTTCGATAATGGTACATAAGAATTCCATAGGAAACATGCGCATTATAAATAGAGGATTAAATATAATTATATCCAGTAGGCAATGCTTAACTATTTCGCTCGACCCCCACTTCCTTCCCCCACTTCTTGCCCCAATTAAAAATTTTCTAA
>LBFL01001716.1:0-12020 GCA_000988845.1 Hypochthonius rufulus
TGTTATGATCTGTGTACTCATTTATTTGAGTATAAAAACATTCATACGTAATGAATTTACCATTAATTTTAGAGTTTTTGAATTATAAAGTCTTTCAGTTTATATTAGTTTCATAAATATTAAATAATTATTAAACTTAAAATAATGGAGTCTATAAATTGTAATTCTATTATTAAGTCTATTTTTAACATAAATAATTTAAGTCGATATTTTGAATTTGTGATTCTCATTTATCAAATCTATGATTTAACATCAGAATATTTAAAATATAAAACGATACTAAAAATTGAATTTAAAGATAATAATCCAAATGAATTTCCAGCGGTGTCAATATGTGTATATAATAAGAGTGATAAAACTGGTGTTTGTGAATTAAGTAACTATACATTATAGATGGGAAAATCTTAGGTGTAACCGCAGTTAACCGCGGTTAACCATTGGATATCCTCGCGGTTAATTTGCGGTTAACGGCTAAAGTGCTGAAAATGCATGCGGTTAACGGTTAAGAAATTTTGAAATCCCCCATCTATACTATACATATGATTGGGATATTGAATATGAAAGTTCTCAACATATTTATGCAAATAATTTCAATTTTTTTTAATCAAAATCAATTGATGCTCAAATTTATAATACAATATCGTGAAATAAGTGCAAATCTTAAAAATAAAATTTCAAACATTTTTTCAAAATATTTTAAAAGAAAAAAGATTATTGATGATGTCATTGTAAGTCAAACATTATTTTCTAGAAATTGTTTCAGTATATTCAGTCGTTTGGGGTTTAAAACTGTTATAATTATGGTTGCCAGAACGTCCTCTTTTCAGAGGACATCCTCGGATTTGTTAAAAATGTTTATAATGAGGGCTATGGGTAAGGTGTACCGAGGATGGAATTAAAATAGCGTTGTCCTCTACTTTGGTTTCTCAAATCTGGCAACCCTAGTTATAATACCAAAAGTTTTAGATCCATTAATAGAAATGGGAATTGTAAATTTTACAATAGGAAATTTTTATAGACTAATATTACGTCCTTTGCGAACGCACTATGAAATGAATTTTACAATTATAAGTGATTTCTTTAGTGATATTGTATTAAATGAAATTTTAAATACTTCAATAAACATTAACAAAGAATTACCATATTTATCATTATATTTCAATCATATTAAAAATACAAATCCATATTTATTATATCAAAATTTAAAGTATTTTGACTTACAATTGAAAGATTCTATTAATTGCATTGATGTTTACTATTCTCTGTAAGAAATTCAATTATTACCGGTGCCATATTATAATTGTGATAATAATGAAAAATCAATTATTAATGAACACATTTGTAATTACAATTGTTATTTACACTCTAAATATTGTGAATATTTATATTCAAACGAATCCAACAGATAATATATTTGCAGAGATAAAACAGAAGACACTGATTGTATGAAGAAATGTAAAAAAAATTGTAATTCAATAATATTCGAGTATATTTCTCAATCACAAAATTTTCAATTTCACAAAAATATTTTTAAAATTAATATCTATCCTAAACATTTATCACATATAAAATTTATTTACACTCCTAAAATGGATATATTTCAATTTATTTATGATATCGGAGGTATGATGGGATTAATGTTCGGAGTATTACCATTATCATTACCGTATTTGATTAATAATATCTGGAAATTTACAATAAACTTATGGAGAAATACACTGACATATTTTCCGATATTTTTATATTACAATAAACTAATGATTGTATATATTTGTCGACACATAAAATTAATTTTTGACAATTATATTGTTAATTATATCAATTTTAATATACTTGTTTCTTTATTTTAGATTAAAATATAGATAATTATCTTTATTAAATATAATTCTAATTTTTAGAATTTTTGAGTTAGGATGTCTTTCAGCTTTCATTTATATTAAAGTTTACTAAAAACTAAATAATAATTAAATCTAAAAATATGGAGTCTATAATTTGTAATTCTCTAATTAAAGCTATTTTTAAGATACATAATTTAAGTCGATATTTTGTATTTGTGATTCTCATTTATCAAATCTATGATTTAACATCAGAATATTTAAAATATAAAACGATACTAAAAGTAAAATTTAAAGAAAATTATCCAAATGAATTTGCGCGTTTACGGTGTGTGATAAAAATAATAATGACAGAACAAGTGTTTTAAAGTTACATAATTATGGAATTCTGTGATGATTAAAAATTGCAAAAATTGCAAAATTTGTTATGTAAATGATTTTGAATTTTATGAACGAAATCAATTGATGTTAAATTATCAAATACAATATCGTGATATAAATGAAAATCGCATTTAACATTTTGATATTTTTTCAAATTATTCTATAAGAACAGTGATAATTGATGTCATTGTGAGTCAAACATTATTTTCTAAGAATTGTTTTAGTTTAGTATATTCAGTCGTTTGGGGTTTAAAAATGTAATAATGACAATAGTTATAGCTCCGATGATATATATTGTAATTGAAAATTTTGAGAAAGAAAATTACTATAAATTAATATTACATCCTTTGCGAACGCCGCCACATTTATATAAATATTAGTCAATAAACCGTTTACACATCATTAGTGACACACTGAGAGGGACTCAGTGCAGGGGACATTACTTAATTTCTGAGTTCGTAAATAAACACTATTCGATGGTACATTTATCCTATCATCTGTCATCGTCAATTTATCACATCACTTCGTTTTTCATTAAATCTTTGATTAACAGTAATTAATAAATTATTATCACTCAAAATTCAGTTCAATTTATACTCCAAAATCTATTGCAGCAATAATTGAGCCTAATTTTGGTTATTTTCCCCCATACAAAAAAACAATGTCCACAAATTTCGTCTTAACATTTAGCATTAAATGAAATGTCTCCATTATATTTCAAAGCAGCGTATCATAACCCCTGTTTATGTAATTTATGTACGACCTCCTGCCTCAGTGTCGCTAATGATTTGTAAACGGTTTACAAATTCGAAAAGGATACTCTCATTATTATCATATTGTAACAATTAAAACTATTGTTTATCTGAAAAAATGTTAGTGATGCTATCGTTGCGATTAACATTAGAATCACTGATATCGGGATTTAAATGCAACGATATTTTCGATATCGACAAAAAGAGTACCGAAAACTGTCGGCATCAGCATGAGTTTCTAAACTCAAAAGTCGGGATAAATTTTTTCAAAGCCGGAATATTTTAATTTATAAAGGGGGAGGGGTATATCTAATTAAAATTGCGTGAGGGGTCAACCGCCAAAAAATTTATTATGTAAGGGGTAATTTCCACTTTACTTTTTTGGCCGGATCTGAGTTAGAATAATGAATAACAATGCATTAAATATTCTAAAGAATTTAATTGTTGTGATAGGAAATGTATTTTAATGATTAAAATTGTTTTATTTGGAAAGTTGGGATAAAAGACAGTTTTGCAATACTCTGACAGGGACTCGAGACAAGAACTTCAAGTTGAGATAACCCCGGCCAAACCGGGTCATCTGGTCACCCTAATTATTTGTAACACCATGTAATGCACACTTACTTTGGAAATGATAAATTTTGAATTATAAAATTTTATATATTTATTGCATATATTTGGGTTATATTTAGTCATTTTTGGTCATAAAAGCATGCATATTTTAGTTTTTCAATAGCTTACTTCCGATGGCCTTAGTAATCATTAATTATATTTAGTCAAGGTCCGGGATTTTACAATTTTCGAAAGCATGGAAATAAATTAAGTTTTATTCAATTTATTATCTATTAATTTGTAATTATAATTCATAAACATATATGATTTTATAATTTGAACCCTCAATAAGTTGAACGGATTTTCATAAACCAAATAATTTTGTATGCTTCTGCATGGTAATGAATAAAGCTGTAACTTTTGAGTCACATAACCGGTTTGAAGCAAAAACACAAGCGTTCTTTAGTTGTAGCTATAGTAGTGCTTCAAACCGGTTATGTGACTCAAAAGTAACAGCTATAGTAATGAATTACTTAATATGTATCACTCGTATAGAGAAAATAGTATACGACAAAATATTTTAGCACAGAAAATAATTGTTTCATTGACCTATTACCAGCCACCACCCGAAATCTTGGTCAAAATTGAATAAAATTTAAAATTTACATTTCATTTGGTTTAATTAAAATAAATTTCAAATTTGAAATTAGTCGAGGTTAATTTTTTAAAGTTAGTTAACCTACTTACTCATGTGTAAGCTGACCAACCGTTCCGCTTTGGCCGGGATAGTCCCGGTCTGGAGGGTCCTGTCCCGATGTCCCGACCAGACCCTTATCGGAACGCGTTTTGTCCAGAAATGGAGCAAGATTTGTTTAATTTTGATGCTATATGGAAATGTACAGTAGACCCCATGAGTTTATACCCGGCCCCTATTTTATAATTTTCGACAATTGTTATATTAATTTTCTCATTAAATAATTTAAATATGTCTAAAATTTATAATTATTTAGATAATATTATTAATAGAATATGTTATTTATCTATATATACAATATAAAATGTAATTTTTAAGTTAATTAGTAAATTTATAGGCCAATTTAAAAGTCGTTGTGCCATACGTATTCACCCTATGTATGAAAATACATGTAAAGCAATGGCAATACTATAACATGGGACGCGATGGTTTTTTGTCTATAAAATCTTTGTGATACATTTTATATTTTTAAATATACTTAATTTTTGTGTTAATTTAAACCCTTTATTTAATTAAACATGATTATACTCAAAATTTTGATTTTTAAAAATAAATTCATAGAGTTTAAAATTGTCAATCAAAAAATACTATTGACTCTAATGATAAGAGCAGAACCATAATCTAAGATCCTATGAAACTAACGAAATATTTGCATTAATAAAAATTACAAAAATTATATTGTTCCGGAATGTCCGGGCAGATTAGAATATTTTGACAATTCGTCTCGAAATCATAGTCGTATGAGTTTGTCACCCTACTCATGTGTGTAATGATTTTGACCAATTTCAAAAACAATATGATTGAATTGATAGCAAAATGTACATTAATAATTTTCGCATAATGATACAAATGATTTTATGCACGTGTTAAAAATATATGATGTTATTATTGGAAAGTGCATGCACTTTTCTGTTACACTGTGTTTGAAGTTGGCCAAAATCATTGCACAAATGAGTAATAAGGGTCCTTTGCTCTTTCATCAACGTCCATGTTTAGTTCTGGTAATATTTTTTTGACAATTTTTTTAGTGCACTCAAAAATTTGAAAATTTTTACTTTTGTCAAATTGAAACGTTTATTTTAAATTATTTTTTTTCATATTATAAGTATACTTAAATATTTTTAAATTTATTAAATATAACTTTTTTTATAGTATTTAATTATTTAATAAAATAAGATTTTAATGAATAAATAGGAATGTATACTTAATTTCCTCGCACCCTGTATAAAGCTCATATGAGTTCGTTTGTTGAATACAGTAAAATGTGACTGAGGAATTAAAGAGTAAAAAACTTTTCTTGTTATACCTATTTCTTAATTCCAGGCATTAATTTTCTCTCTGAAAGTATTTGTGACCTAGTATTTAAAGCCACTCAATGTAGAGGTTATTTAAGTTATACATAGATATATAGAAATATACATTTGTGTGATAAATTCAAATTTCATTAATATCTCACATAATGTACCATTTCCAATCGATTTGATTTTATATAAAACATATTACTAATGACTTTTACATTATAATAATTAAAACAACAAAAATTAACTTTTGTTTTTTAGCATAAACATATTCTTATACCCGAGTAGGCTGACCAACCGTCCCGATTTGGCCCAGACAGTCCCTGTCTAGAGGGTTCTGTCCCGGTGTCCCGACCAGACCCTGACCGGGACGGGTTTTGTTCCGGAATGGCGCAAGATTTATTTATGATGCTATATGAGAATACACCTGTATTTTCATAAATACGGATATACATTGAAATGCACAAAACTTTGAACACTGAAAGCATAAATTCAATTTAAAATTATCTGAAGATTATAAATTTTTCAGAAAGATTAAAGGAAATAATTAATTTTGAAGGTCATTCACTATTATAAATTTTAAATAAAACTACAATTAAATCAGTTAAACAATAATTATTAGAAAAATTTAAAGTGTCAACGAAAAAAATACTCATAAAATAAATATTTTGGACATTTTACGAGAGAACGCAGTAAATTATTGCATCAAAATATAAGGTCCGATGACCATGATATAAGATAATATTAAATAAATTACAGTGATACTAAATTTTTTTTGTAAATCTTGTTTAATAGAATTATAAATAATTGATCATTGCGCCACAAAATGTTACGTGTGAAGAATAACATGCGTTTTACCTATACTTACACTTTAAAATATTTTGAGCTTTTATTGAATTTTTAAATTTCAAAAATGTATAATAATTACTAAAAATTTTATATAATTGATCTCTAAGCAAAGATCTTGTGGCACGTGCACAACGGATGTGAGTCAAGGACGCACTCTTGTCAATCTCGTGACTCGTGCAGAGTTTAACGAAACTATCACTGGAATTTCCGTGATAAGAATTCCCTAATGAAATGGACAAATAAAAATCGCATATAAAAAGAGATTTTTAATCGCATATGATGCTTATGCTTTAGTCTTATTTTAGCCGTCTAAAAGAGCGGTCACATTTAAATTGCATTTTATTTTGTTTTATTTTAATATTTTAAATAAAGAATTGATTATAAAGATTCATGATAATACATTAAAATAATAAAATCATTGAATAAATTTAAATTGATAAAAGTATAATTAAAATTAATTTGTTTGTGATTCGCTTATCGCACATCATTTCACGCGCGTAACACCTACTCAGTCACAGCCACCGACGACGTCACTACAGAACAAATCATTCGGCTTAAGCCGTATCAGTGGCGGGTGAATATCTATAAAGCACATCAGTGTAAATCGGTTATTATAGACATTACAGTTCTTAACATGAGTATTGATAACAAATAAAGTTTAAATATGCATTTTTAATTTATTCAATTGTTAATATACAGTTTCCGATATTTCAGATCACTAAATTAATCGGTAATTATGTTTGAGTTATGTTGGAAATAATAGTAATTTTTAAGCTCTAATTATAAAACTTACATAAATTTCTCTGTTAAAATTAATAAAATATAACTGAAAAATGCGACAGTAAATAACTTTCTTATCATATTAATTCCGGATCTTAAGTTTCTTTCACAAAGTATTATGGCAAAACTTTTAAAGCAACAGTCATCATACCTATATTAAAATAAGTGTTCACCTTATTATATTTCTATTAATATCAGATTGCATTGTGCCGGTGTGTGTTATGATCTTCGGACTCATTTATTTACGAATATAAAAATATTCATACGTAATAACTTTGCCATAAATTTCCAAGTTTTTGAGTTATAAAGTCTTTTCGCTTAAATTGATATTAGAGTTTAATAATTACTAAATAATTATTAAATTTAAAGATATGGAATCTATATTATGTAATTCTCTAATTGAAGCTATTTTTAAGATGCATCATTTAAGTCGATACTTTGCATTTGTGATTCTCATTTATCAAATCTATGATTTAACATCAGAATATTTAAAATATAAAACGATACTAAAAATAGAATTTAAAAATAATAATTTAAATGAATTTCCAGCGGTTAGTGCATGTGTTTATCATAAGAGTGATAGAAACGGAGTTTCAAAGTTACATAATTATACATATGATTGGGAAATAGAATATGAAAGTTCTGAAAATTGTTATTCAAATAATTTTAATTTCTATAATCGAAATAAAAAAATGTTCATTATGCAAATACTTTACTGTGAAATAACTCCGAATCTTGAAAATAAAATTTATACGATATTTTCAGATTATATTAAAAGAAAAATTATTATCGATGATGTTATTGTAAGTCAAACATTATATTCAAGCACTTGTTTCAGTATATTCAGTCGTTTGGGGTCTAAAACCGTCATAATACCAAAGGCTTTAGAATCATCAATAAAAATTGGAATTATTAATTTTAATAAAGAAAATCATTATAAACTAATATTACATCCTTTGCGAACGCCGCCACATTTATACAAATACCTGATGATACCATTTCAAATGGGATATGCGCATTATTATAAAATAGTAACGAAATTTGAATATCTTCAGCCACCACCGTATGACACTAAATGTTATGATTACTTAAAAAATGAAGGAACGGATAAACCGAAATCATATGCTGATTGTGTTGTTAGATGTGCACGTAATTATGAGATGAAAAGATGCGGTTTTAATATCCATTGGAATTATGACGTCATTCAAATTAATAAAACTTTAACAATTAATGAAATGACTAATCAAAAATGTAAAATATTAGAAAAAGAAATATTAAGACATTGCAATAAACAATGTCTATTCGATTGTGTAAAATATCACTATTATTTGAATAAAATTGTATCATTAAAGTTTAATGAAACGTTTTCTGGAATTTCATTGTCGGGTTCAATAGTCTCAAATCAACATTTTTATTACATACCAATGACGTCATTTAAAGAATATCTCTATTCTTTCGGTGGTTTATTTGGATTATGGTATGGTATTTCAGCGATTAAAGTATATATATTTATTAAAAATTATTTTTATTTAATTTTCTCAAAAATAATTCATAATTTAAATATATTGAATCGTAAAATGATTTTGAATCGATTATTGCATTTTGTATTATTATGTTTAATGATAAACCAAATATGGGAATTAATAATTAATTACTTATCGTACGAAACAATTATCAGAATTGAATATAAAAGTAAATTTTATTTTCCACCGTTTAGAGTTCAAAAACATTTACAATTAAATATTAAAAATATAACGAAAGACAATAAAATTCAATCGAATTTAGTGAATGATTTGACTAATTATTTTGAGTCAAATATATTTTGCGACATCATAATTAATAATGAAATAATTAATTGTAATAAATTAACAAATATATCTCATCTCATAATGGTGAATTCGCACAAAGAAATGAGTTGTTCAATTATGAGTGACTTCTTTAGTGATTTCATTGAATCAAATGACATTTTTAATGTTTCAATGAATATATACGAAGAATTACCATATTTATCATTATATTTCAATGATATTAAAAATACAAATGCATTATTATTAAACGATAATCCAACGTATTTTTACATTCAATTGACAGATTCAATTAATGACATTGAAATTTACTATTCTCTCCAAGAAATTCAATTTTTACCACAGCCATATTATGATTGTATTAATAATGAAAAATCAATTATTAAGCAACACATTTGTGTTCTTGATTGTCATTTACAATCAAAAAATTGTGAATATATTCAAACGAATTCAATAGATTATTTATTTGCGGAGATGCACCATATAGCTATGAATGTTTTGAGAGATGCAAAATCAATTGTAATACAATATTATTTGAGTATATTTATCATTCCCGAAATTTTCGGTCATTTAATAAAAATATATCGAAAATTAATATATATCCTAAACATTTGTCACATATCAAATTTGTGTACACTCCTAAAATGGATATATTTCAATTGGTTTATGATATCGGAGGTATGATGGGATTAATGTTCGGAATTTCACCATTATCATTACAAGATTTTGTTATTAACATATTGGAATTTACAATAAAATTATGGGAAAATATACTCACATATTTTCCAATATTTATATATTACAATGAATTAATAATTTCTTATTTTATTCGAAGCATAAAATCAATTAATTCTAAAATTATTTCCTTAAATGTTAAAACTTTTTTTAAAAATTATATAATGATAATTATTATAATTATCATATTAATATATATTTTTATTTTGTATACATTAAAATATATATAATTATTATTTATGTAAATAATTTTTATCTTATTATTGTGCAAATTCCAATTTACAAATTTTAAGAAAAAAATATCCTGTGGATATAGAAATCGACACAAAAAATGTTTTTATTATTAAAGAAGAAATACTAGATGAAATTTTATGTAAATTAACTGTAACCTGAAGTTATATATATGAACATGTTGAGTAATATCTGTCCTGATCGGACATCCCTATCGACAACTGAGTATTTTCGTCTTGACACTACTAAAATGGATTTGGCTATACTTTAGGATTAAATTTTTCAAATGATTCGTTAAATTTCTAAGTAATTATAAATAATTATATATAAAACCATTCTCTATTATCTAAACCGTTCAAAAAAATCTAAGTTTTATATGGAATTGATGTGTGCAAAAATATAAAAATTTCACGTTTTTTCAAAATGTTATTTTTTAGTGTTAATGTATTCCAATGTTATAGTTCAATAGACATTTCAATGTAATGCCAATGCAGGTATGACATGAGGTTTATTTGACGGTGCATATTTTTATATACAAATGTTAATTAAATAATTAAATAGTAATTTAGTATAGTGGATTAATTGACCTTTAAAATTATATATCACACATACTTAAAAACAATACCGTTAATAGTGAAATAATGAAATTTTTTGTCAATTTCTATATACACAGGTAAGTCATGCATTTTATTCATTTCTAATTTAATATGAGTTCGTTAATAGTTGCATCCGCTATTGTTTATTACAATTTGAATTAATACATTTGCGTATTATTAATTTAAGTAAATGTATGCATTAATATTGTCATGTGTCAGAAATTGAAACAATAATTAAATATATATTAAATTATTATAAAACTGAGCATAAATAGGCCATCATACCATACCATTAATCATCTAATCATACCATTAAATGCAAAAAATATATTATAATTATAAACGATTATATAAAAATTTGTACTTAAACAAAGATCTGTAAAGCATATCGGCACATATCAACTATTATCAGCACTATTGTTGTTAATAGTGAAAAACTCGTAGTATCGTGATAAAAAAATAAGATTTTAAATATGCATTTTCAATTTATTCAATTGCTAATAAATAGTTTTTAATGTTATATTTAATAAATTTTGAGTAAATTGAAATTCAATTCATTTTTCAGTTATAGTCTCAAAATAAATAGTCGCGGTTAATTTATTTAAAATTTATTTACCTACTAACTTATGTGTAAGCTGACGAACCGTTCCGCCTTGGCCGGGACAGTCCCGGTCTGGAGAGTTCTATATCGGTGTCTCGATCAAACCCTGACCGGGATGCGTTTTGTCCCGGAATGGATCAAAATTTGATTATGATGCTATATGGGAATACACATGTATTTTCATAAATGCAGATTTATAAATTTAAAATTGTATATCAATTATGATATCATGTTTCGAATTTTCTTATTATGTCCTTAAAACTCGGAGCTATTAGATGATGTGAAATCTCAGAAAAAATTCATTAAAAAAAACTAATTCGCATCAACAAAAATTACAATAATTATATTGTCCCGGAATGTGCCGGGCAAATTGGAATATTTTGAAAATTTGTCTCGGAATCATAGTCGTATGAGTTGGTCACCCTACTCATGTGTGCAATGATTTTGGTCAATTTTAAAAACAATGTGATTGAATTGAGAGTAAAATGTACATTAATAATGTTCGCATAATGATACAAATGGTTTTATGCACGTTAAAAATATATTATGTTATTGCAGGTAAGTGCATGCGCTTTGAGGTTACACTGTGTTTGAGGTTAGCCAAAATAATTGCACAAATGAGTAATAAAGGTTCTTTGCTCTTTCGTCAGCGTCCATGTTTAGTTCGGGTAATATTTTTTTGACCATTCTATTTGTGCACTCAAAAATTTGAAAATTTTTATTTTTCTCAAATTAAAACGTTTAATTTAAATTATTTTTTTTCATGTTATAAGTTTACTTAAATATTTTTTAATATATTAAATGTAATTTTTTAAATAGTATTTAATTATTTAATAAAATAAGATTTTAAT
>LBFL01001737.1:6303-20323 GCA_000988845.1 Hypochthonius rufulus
ATTGCGTCGAACACAGCGGGACCATTCGCTGCACCATTATCTGAGGGAAAAGTTTAGAAAAAGTTCGGGGAAAGTTTTCAAATTACGGGTTTGAGCTGTTGACGGTCGATCTGTTTCCGAAACAAGAGACACGCGTAGATGAGGTTCGCGGCACGCGCCGTCTGCAGGAGGGTCGGGGGCGTGTCGATCAGCGCGTCGATCCCGTAGAAATTGGAATTGACACAGAGAGACGTGCGCTGACGTAAATAGACAAACTCCTCCCACCAGTCGCTCACGTAATTCGACACGAACAGAGACTTTAACCATAAATAACGTTGCAATTTCCGTCCGATTCCGGAACGAAATTCCGCGGCCAAAAGACGGATCTCATCGAACCTTTGATCGGATTGCAGCGGACGAATCGACTCCAAATACCGGTCTATGGTCGCGTCGAGGGAGGGGAGGGGCAAACGGGGGAGGGACATCTGATACGAGTACAAAAGCGGGGATTTCAGGGACAACAGACGCAAAAGCACGAACCAGATGCGGAGTCGGAGGGAGTGGTGCTGATCACGTGACATCCATCCCTTGTACATCAGCAGAAGTTTCAGAGAGTAGCGCATGAGAAACATTTTCGCGATCCAAAGGATCAGCGACGAGAAAAGACATCCCAAAATGGAGTACTCTAAACCAAGAGAACAGTCGATTCCGAAAATGTAATGACACGCCACAACTATCGACACGATCGTCACGAGAAATTCCACTGAAGATGGGTAAATCCCGTTTCGGAAATTGTTCTGCAAAACCAACGAATCAGTTAATGAGAGACGTAATTTGTGGTACGAACCGCAAACCGAACGCATCGTTTGTTCCAATATCGCGCGGCGCTCCGCAACAATACCCCAAACAATTCCCGGTCGTAATTGATGTTCACACCTGCAGAGCGAGACACAACAATGTACAAGAATAAGTTCGGACACAACAATGGGTACCTTCATGAGTGACCTGAAAACTGAATGCAACAGCTGCGTGTGCCTCTGCCATTACTGTTGTTGTGCTGATGTGTGACGTCACACTGATTGTGTTGCTATGGAAACGGTTTATCACAAACACTCGAGAAATTATGATCAGAGTCGACGAAATTCCCAATTGGAGAGTGATTTGCGCGTGCATCGCCGGCACCATCGTTGCCGTGCGATGTTACGACCGCGGTTCAGGTACGTTCCGGCGCGTGACACGCCACAACAATACAATTGTCTCTCCTGTAGATGTGTGGAAATGGTTAAAGGCGCGCGCATTTCGAACTCTCATTCGATTGCCGATGATCGACACTATCGCCGCGAAACAAATGGACGATGCGAAACAACAGATCGATCGACATTGTCGCAGCATGTTGGGGGCGGAGCCGTACCGGGAGACACTCCCCCGGGCGGAGTCAACCGCGGAACAGGTGTGGACGGACGTCGAACGCTATCTCAGTAAGGGGAGTGTCCAGTGGAAAGAGGGGCGTGTCTCTGGGGCGGTATACGCGGACATGTCACGTGACGAGCTGCAGACGCTGGTGACGCGCGTGTACGGGCGCACCGCGTACACGAATCCGCTTCATCCGGAACTTTTTCCCGGCATAAGTCGCATGGAGGCGGAGATTGTCCGGTGCACGTGCACACTGTTCGGCGGAGATGAGGATTCGTGCGGATCTCTCACTTCCGGTGGAACCGAATCCATTCTGTTGGCGGTGAAGGCGTGGCGTGACTATGCACGTGCTGTCAAAGGAGTGACGTCACCGGAAATGGTTGTGCCCACGACTGCGCATGCGGCGTTCCAAAAAGCGGCGGAAATGATGCGAATCAAATTGCGCGTGATTCCCGTGGATCCGAACACGTTCAAAGCGGACGTGCGACGGATGCGAGACGCGTGCAACAGCAACACGGTGCTGTTGGTGGGGAGCGCGTGCACGTTCCCGCACGGCATCGTCGATCCGATCGGAGAAATCGCAAATGTATGAGACTTTAGAATACAAAAGTTAACACAACTTTTTCCGTCCTTAGATTGGCGTCACGCACGACATTCCCGTGCACGTGGACTCGTGTCTCGCGGGGTTTCTGTTGCCATTCTGCACCGAATCGGGATTTCCAATGGACGAAACGTGCGACTTTCGGTTGAAGGGGGTTCTGTCGATTTCCGCAGATACTCACAAATACGGATTCGCGCCGAAAGGATCGTCGGTTCTGATGTTCCGTCGCGAGGACTTTCGACGTCATCAGTACTCCGTGCAATGCGATTGGCCCGGAGGCATATACGCCAGTCCAACAATTGCCGGGTCACGTGCCGGCGCAAACATTGCCACGTGCTGGGCGACCATGATGCTGCACGGGCGTGACGGATATGTCCGCACGACACGAACTATTCTGCGCGTGCAGCGCCATCTGCTGGAGGAATTGCGCAAAATCGACGGTCTGGAGATTTGCGGAGACCCGAAACTGTCGGTGATCGCCATACGCTCGCGCCGATTCGACATTTACCGTCTCAGCGATGAGCTTCAGTCCCGCGGGTGGTCGTTGAATCCGCTGCAATTTCCGGCGGCGATTCACTTCTGCATCACGCTGATGCACGAGCCGTGCATAGACC
Organism: Hypochthonius rufulus; assembly: GCA_000988845.1. Taxonomy (NCBI): domain Eukaryota; kingdom Metazoa; phylum Arthropoda; class Arachnida; order Sarcoptiformes; family Hypochthoniidae; genus Hypochthonius; species Hypochthonius rufulus. Next base: position 8,911 of record LBFL01001737.1, read on the forward strand.
AACTCGTGCGTGACGTGCAGGAGATTGCCGGGCAATTGTTGCGCGAGAAGGGGCGGGGGGATGCCCCTCCCCCGGAGGGACTCGCCTCCATTTACGGCACGGCGCAGCGTCTGCCCGACCGGACGATGGTAGAGGTGTTTGCGACACGATTTTTGGACGCGATTTACAAGACACGAATTGAATAAAAAAGTTTTTCAGTGTTGAGATATGTTGTGTTGTGTTGCGCATGCGCACGCGCATCAGCATTGGAGTGAAAATGCCCGTCCGATGCGATCCGTTTTGTGATTCGGAATCCGACGGTTGTGACTGTAGTGACGACGGATGCAACGAGAGTCAAACGCCACAAATCGCGGTGAAAACGCCGCTGAAAGCGCCGCCTCTACTCGCGCATTCGCAACAATTGGGCGTGACACGATCGTTGTTGTACAACGGAAGCCGCTTCATCGGACATCAAAAGTCAAAAGGGAATTGTTACGATGTCGAAGTCGTCTTTCAGGTGAGCAGACCTGTGCCGTCACCCATTCACGTATTGTTGTGTGCAGCACGTGGACGAAGTCAATGGATACGTGTGCGGGTACCTCAAGATCAAAGGACTGACGGAAGAGTTTCCGCAACTGACCACGTTCTTCGACGGGGAAATCATCGGCCGGAAGTTCCCGTTTCTCACGCGCAAATGGGACGCCGACGAAGACGTGGATCGGTACGTGCACGTGTCTTACGACACAGTTCTAAAGTCTGTTCCCACAGAAAGCACTGGAATAAGTTCATTCAGTTTTATCCGTTTTCGCAAACGTTTAATTCGGATTCTTTCGACTATTGTCAAATGAAAAGTGCGGATTTCGTGTTCATGCGATGGAAGGAGCATTTCCTGGTTCCGGACCACACCATTCGCGACATAAACGGCGCGAGTTTCGCCGGTTTTTGTACGTGCCCATGCACTGCCCTTCCACTGCACGTGCTCATGTGTTGTCTCTTTCAGATTACATTTGTTTCACGAAATCATCGGCCACAATCGAAGGGTATTACTATCATCGACAATCGGAATGGTAAAGTACGGTTTGAGTGTCTCCTCTAACGTGACGTGTCTTTAGGTTTCAGTCGTTGACGCTGATTCACTGCGCCGATCGTTCTGTACAAGTGTTTGAGTTTCGATAAAATAAAGTTTTTTGTGTATGTAATTGCTGAACGGTCCCCTGTTGTTTGTTGTTGTGGGACCAAAACTCCACATTCCGATGGCGTTTCACTGGTGCGGTCATTCCGCCGATTTTCCCGTCGAAAGGTATTGTTGCGGTGCGCGTGTCGATTGCAATTCTAACGGCGATTCGCATTCAGAGTGAAGTTCGGGGCGGAACTTTCGGGCGACGAAATCCCTTCGCCCCTCCTGCTGCTGCTGTTGCGCCTGAATCGGGAGTCGGCAGCGAAGAAAGACATATTCCGCGCGCCGGGAAACACCCAACAGTGCAAGTCCCTCATGCGCGCGCTCAAAACCGGACAACTGCTGAATCTGGAGGCGTATTCGCTGCACACAATCGCTTCGGTCATTAAACTCTTCTTCCGGCAGATCCCGAACGGAGTGTTCCAATCGCGCGACAATGAACTCGAACTGTGTGCGGCCATTGAAGCAAAGAGTGTCGACGAATGTCGCGACAGAATGCGTCACGTCATTCACCGGTTGCCTCTCGTGTCGCAACGACTCTTGACGCTCATGTTCGGAACACTCCGCTCGTGCACCGTACAGACTCCGCCCGAATCTTTGGGCGTGAGCGTCGCACCGTCATTCATCCGCTGTTTCGCCGATGCGACCACCAAAAATGACGTCACTTGTGTCAAAGTGAGTTTTGCAACTGCAATGTGCAACTCTTTTTCAACTCTTTTTCAACTCTTTTTTAGGCTCAAATATCGAAGGCGACGGCTGTGGTCACTTTTCTCATCGAACATTTCGGCGTTTCCAATCTGTTTGGACCGTCGAACTACGAATATTACGCCCGAATTTCCGGACGCGTTTTGTGCGTCGATGAGGATTGGCTCTTTGCGTTTCGGTATCCGCCCGATTCCGTTGTGCCGCGTGAGTATAACCATTGTTGGCCGTGTGCACGTGCTCATCAGACGATTCTTGTTGCAGGAAAGACGTCGCTGAAGATTGAGAACGAATGGCTGCGGACGGAACAGCACCGATGGAACCTCAACAATGACAGTCTCGCACTGTTCAACAATGAACAACTGAAACACGTGAATCAATACGCGGAATCGACGAAATCGTTGACGTATCTGCCGATTGTGCACGAGCGACAGACGCAACGCATGAAGACGCGCAGCGAGTGGTTCCTCAAGAAGGAGCACGTCACAGAGGAACAATGCTCCGAACTCAGTGAACGCGCGTTGCATGTCACGTGTACATACAATTAACTTTTTGTATCAAATTTTTGTAATAAATTTTCAAACGAACGAACAGACAGACTTTTTATTTTTAATAAATTAAATGACACACGGCAATTGAGTGTATCGCAATGAAAAACCTGCGGAAAGAGAAGAGTCACGTGACGAGAGTGACGAGAAAAGACATACCCTGTTGTGAATTGAGTGCGTTCATTATTTGATCTCCGTTCGAACGCACCTTCAACTGGAACGGCTTCGAACGCGCTGCAACAACAATGCTATCAGCAACAATGCTCTATGCAACAACAACAATACTCACAAATGACGTAATCCCCGTCCAAAAGTTTCGATCCGCAGAAACGGTCTTCGCCCGGACCCGTCCCTTCGACCGAACCCTGATCGATACCGATGTAATCATCGTAATTGCAGAGTCCGCCCGAAGCACCGCCTTTAACAATCGAAACATTACACAACAATTGAAATGCAAGCACAACAATGCACATACCATAGTCCGTCATATTTCCCTCAAAAGGAGCGCCGAAACTGAAATATCCGAATTCCTTTTTCTCCGTTTCCCATTTTATGGCACAGAAATTCTCCTGAAAAATCACGTTTCAAAAGACTCTCAAAACTCTGAAATCTCACCTCAGTCCGCACACAACTGAAACACAAGAGAAAAGACATGAAAAGACTGGAACAATAGACACAAGACTCACCTCGTGTACCGCAAATTGGACAAATATCGCGCGCGTCCATCGATCTGCAAAAGAATCGGTTATTTGAGAATTTCGTTTTTCGCATACCTTTGGTCCGAAATTGAACGACTGAATGACGGAAGACGGAGACCGGAAGTACTGCAAACATCCGGACGGAGCCATGTCCAGGTTGTTGCACGGGATCATGTTGATCTTAATCTTCCATCGCCGTTCCATTCTGTCGCCGTTCGACACCACCGAAAGTACCACGGGATTGGCACTTCCACGGCCCATGTCCACGTACACTGCAGGAACAGAGTTTTTCACAACTTTTTCCGAAACTTTTCCGATACTCACAGTGTTGTCCGGAGTTTTTTCCGCAGAGAATCGGCAGACGTTCCCCGACGGTCGTCCGCACCATAAACGAATCGGTGGTGCAGAATCCGTTCTCATCGGGTTGCGACAATTGAAACTCTTCAAAGTCGAGTCGCAACTGACAGACATTGTCCAATTTGCCGATCGTCACTTGGCACGTGTTTGTGCCGTTATCGCCGCGCGGGAACGACGGATTGACAAAGACGGTCTCGTTCTGGGACGTCGCACCGCCGCACGTGAATTTGAACGAACAGCACGTCGCGAATCCGTTGGCACAACTGCCGACGTCGGATCCCTTCCGATTGGTGCAGTCGAGTTGAGTGAGGCACGTGCCGCTTTCGCCGGAATCGCCGCTGCACGCGGTGTTCTGGAATCGGAAGACGGAGAGCATTCCGGGAATGGACAGCGGACGAATCTGTCCATTTGATGAGCCGAAAAGCGTCAAAAGAGCGATAATTGCGATGCGCATCGTGTGAGTGTTTCGAGTGAAATGAACGAAAAGCGGTTTCAAAATGCGGAACTCTCAGTGAGGGTCAACGTCCTTAAGGGTCAGTTCCGCATTCATTCGCATCATTCGATTCACGATCATTCACCACAACACAACACAAGAGACATGACATCCGTACACAGCTCTGTTGTTGTTATTGTTGCGCTCGCAGTGGCGGGATGCGCCGGTCAAGGGTTACGGCCGATTTCGTTTCCGGCGATCGTCGCCATTCTCCGGTACCAGAACAGTCCGTGCACGACCGACTCCAACACTCCCGGCACGTGTCTCGCCGCTAACGACTGCACCAATCGCATGGGCACCGGAGACGGAACCGTACGAATCACGACTTTATATTATTAATTTTTTTATTTTCTCCGTCTGTTTGTCGCAGTGTGCGTCCGGCTTTGCCGTGTGTTGCAACTTCAAGTTCACGTGCACAATCAAAGACTCGCACACCAAAGAGAACGGTAAAAACGTATTTTTAATCATTTTTAAAATTGTTTTTCCATTGTCAGAGACGATATTCGTGAATCCGTCGTTTCCGCGATCGGAGAACGGAACGAACACGTGTCAAGTGACAGTCGAGAAACAACAGGGGATTTGTCAGTTGCGTCTGGATTTTGAGGAATTCGTTTTGGCACCGCCCGATGAGAACGGACTCTGCACCACCGATTCGTTTATGGTGCGGACGACCGTCGGGGAACGTCTGCCGATTCTCTGCGGCGAAAACTCCGGACAACACTGTGAGTCTCGCGATTAAAAGCGATAAAAGTTGTAACTGTAGATGTATGTTGACAGTGTACGTGGACATGGGTCGGGGTTCGGCAAATCCCGTGGTACTTTCGGTGGTGTCAAACGGCGATCGTTTCGCCCGCAAATGGAAGATTAAGATCAACATGATCCCGTGCAACAACCTGGACATGGCTCCGTCCGGATGTTTGCAGTACTTCCGGTCTCCGTCGGCGATTGTCCGGTCGTTCAATTACGGGTCGAAAGTGGAAAGTCGCGCACGATATTTGTCCAATTTGCGGTACACGTCGTGCATTCGCGTCGAAGAGAATTTCTGTGCCATAAAATGGGAAACGGTAAATGTCATTTCCGGTGCAATAATCTCATTTCCGGTGCATTTTTCAGGAAACTTTCGGTTCGTTTAGTTTCGGTGCGCCTTTTGAGGGCACACATTTGACGAACGAAACTGACATAATCCAAAATGGTGCTTCCGGAGGACTCTGCAATTCTGACGATTTCATTGGCATTGATCAGGTGAGTCATTGTTGTTGCACCATGTATTGTTGTTGTAACTGTTGTCACGTCCAATCACAGGGTTCAGTTGAAGGCTCAGGTCCGGGAGAGGATCGTTTTTGCGGATCGAAACTTTTGTCCGGCGATTATATTATCTGTGAGTATTGTTGTTGTTGCATAGAGCATTGTTGCTGATTGTTGTTGTTGTTGCAGCGCGTTCGAAGCCGTTTCAGCTGCGCGTGCGTTCGAACTCGGATCAGATTCTGAACGCGTATCACTCACAGAGAGGTCAGAGTCAAGTGTAAGTTCAAGTTTTTCAAAAATGTTGTTTTTCAGGATTTTCATTGCGATACGTTCAATTGCCGTGCGTCATTTGAATGCGGAAATAAAATTTATTTATAAAAGTAAATGACCCTAAAGACTCACGATTCATTTCACAAAATGCTTTTAATATTACTGATAATTGTTGTTTCGGTCGATGCACAAGGGTTTTGGACGCGCATCAAAACCCAGAACAGTGCATGCACCGGTGACACCGGAGATGCCGGCACTTGTCTCAACGACAGTGAATGTCATCGGTTGACGGGGACCGTTATAGGCGCGTGCGAAGGCGTAAGTATTGCGCGCGGTGCTGAAAGGGTTTAATGCGATTTCTCGCGTCAAAGGGGTTCAAGTGTTGTGTGTTCAAATTCACGTGCGGACAGGAGGTAAGTGTCGATGCGGTTGTCGCGCGCTAATGTTGTGTGACCATAGACCACGCACAACGGAACGGTGTTTGTGAATCCGTCGCATCCCAAAGGAGAGAATTCAACGGACACGTGTCAAGTGACGGTTAAGAAATCGCAAAACATTTGTCAGTTGCGTTTGGGTAATGCTGTCGTTGCAACTTATGTGTGATCTGTCATCGGCTGTTCTCTTTCTCAAAAGATTTCGAAGAGTTTCAATTGTCTTCTCCGGATGAGAACGGACGATGCGTTTCCGATTCGTTCATCGTCCGCACGACCGTCGGCGAACGGATTCCGCAGATTTGCGGCGAAAACGCCGGACAACACTGTAAGTGTCGCGTGCGCGCGCGTGCATTTAGTGACACGTGTGTGTGTTTAGTGTACATTGATTTGGGCCGCGAGAATATGAATCCGGTTGTACTTTCGGTGGTGACGAACGGAGGATCGGAACTGCACCGGAAGTGGCGGATCCGAATCTCGATGATTCCGTGCGACAATTACGTGATGGCTCCGTCCGGATGTCTCCAGTACTTCCGGTCTCCGTCCGACGGTAATTCTGTCACTTTTGTTCTCTTTTAACGCAAGTTTCTCATTTCAGTCGTCAAAAGTTTCAATTTCGGACCCGCGGTACGTCCAACGCATGCACGTGACGCGTCACTTACCTGATTGTTGTTGCAGATCGACGGTCGCGCGCGATATTTGTCCAATTTGCGGTACACGACGTGCGTTCGCGGCGAAGAGAATTTCTGTGCCATAAAATGGGTCTGTAATTGAGTTGTGTCTGTTGTTGTGTCTAATGTCGTGCGACCACAGGTGACGGACGCATTCAATTTCGGCGTTCCGAAGAATCATTCGTCTTTTGCGGCGGGAGACGCGTGCACGAACGACGATTTCATCGGCATCGATCAGGTGCGTGGTCACGCGTCGCGCTCTATTGACGCGTCTGTTTGTCTGTAGGGCTCGAGTGACGGTTCCGGTCCGGGCGAAGACCGTTTCTGCGGATCGAAGCTTTTGGACAACAATTACGTCATTTGTGAGTGTCGCAACAATGCTAATTAGTCATTGTATTGTTGTACGTATTGTTGTGCAGCACGTTCGAAGCCGTTTGTGTTGCGCGTGCGTTCCAACAGCGACTCGATAGTAAATGGCATATACTCACAGAACGGTAAAACACGAATTTATTGAGAATTTATGAAAAACATTTGTGTTTTTAGGGTTTTCATTGCAATACATACAATTGCCGTGTGTATTATGAGACTAGAGGTTTCAGAAGAAGTTCGGCGGGAGACTCAACTGCGTCTGCACTGAGACTGTCGCGCGCTTCCGTTTGTTTCCGTTTCCCTTTTGGTGTGCGCGTGCATTGTGTTCCGCTTTCTGTCCCGGACTGATGAAGCCCCTCCCACAAACCTTACACGCGTATGGAAATGCTTTTGTGTGTTTGTAAATCACGTGCGTCTTCAGCGACGACGCTTGTGTAAAGCGCGCGCCGCACAACTGTAACAATTAAATTATCAAATAAAAAATTGACTTAAAATTGACTTAACTGAACACTGATACGGCCGTTCACGTGTGTGCGTGCGCGTGTGACAGATGAGTGCTAAGGACAGACACAATTAGACGGGTCACACAACAATGGCGGTCGACTTACAGTATCTGACGGTAAAGGTTTTGTTGCAGTCGATGCATTTGAATGGGCGTGACTTTGAATGAGTCTTTTCATGCGATTTCAGTTTTCCCATTGAAACGACTGAAAAAGACAAATTTCGTTATTCGTGTTCGGGACCGACGTACGTACAGTGGCGTCCGCATTCGCTGCACGCGAGTGCTTCGGTGTTGCGGCGCTTCGTGTTGGGCATTTGTTGCGGCGCCGATTTCGTCGCGACGACGAATCCGTCCATTGCTGTTTATGTTGTGACGTCACGCAGAGTGACGCATGCGCACAGCGAAACGGCGCCATTTGCAATGTCGCGTCCTCAGACGGCGTTAGAACGGCGCGCACAACAATTGCAACGGTGGCGCGAGCACGACACTAACGAGTCGATCGCGTCACGTGATGCGGCACGTGTTCGGTTCTCGCCGCGCGCGATGTTCTTTGCGGCGATCGCCGAAAAGGATTTCGCTGATGCCGATTCGCTCCTTCAGCAGCACGTGACGGTCGACGTCCGCAACAACGACGGACTCACCGCTCTGCATCAGGTGCGTGCAGCAACAATGCAACTCTCTCATTCTGTTCTGTTGTTGTGTGACCATAGGCGGCGATTGACGATTCTCTTGAATCCGTGGATTTTCTCGTGACGCGCGGCGCCGACCCGAACGCCACCGACAACGAGGGGTGGACTCCGCTGCACGCGGCCGCGTCCTGCGGTCACCTCACCATCGTCGAACGACTGTTGGAGGCGGGCGCTGACGTCACGCGCGTCAACAATGACGGGGAATTGCCCGTCGATATGTACGTGTGTGTGTGTCACGTGCGCTTAACGCTTTTGTTCCTTTCAGTGCCGATTGCGATACTATCGAAGAGCGATTATTGTGTGAAAATGCGGTTCAATTGCGACGCTCCGAATTAAGTGCCATCGGTACGTGCGGCACGTGACGACCGTTGACGTAATGCTCTCTCTGTTCTGTTGCAGAACGTGACGTCCAACAATGGCTGTCGCAGGGGAAAGTGACGGAATGTGTCGACCCACGAACACGCGCAACAGTGCTGCACGTGTGCGCCGCTAAAGGATACAACGAAATTCTGCGCCAATTGTTGAAACCGCCGCTCATCGACTCCATCGACATTAACGCACGTGACTCTGAGGTTTGTCTCCGCTCCGCTCTTCTCTCTCTAATGGCTTTTGTATAGGGATGGACGCCGCTGCACGCGGCATGTCACTGGGGACAGAACGAAAGTGTCGATCTTTTGCTGAGCGTTTCGGTGCGGACCGATCTGAAGACGAACAACGGTTCGACGGCCGCAGATTTGTCCGGAGATTCTCCCGCAATCGTGGAACTGCTGCGGCACGCGCCTCCACAACAACAACCGCAACAACAGTCGGAAACGGAACGGCGCGTGCACGCGAAACGTGTGCGCGAGACGCGTCGTTCCACGCAGGGAATCCGCACGGAGGACGTTCAGACCGCGATTAAGGAGATTGCACGCGCGTGCCCCGAATGCGAACGGCTCCGGTCACGTGTTTCCGCTCTGGAACAGGAGAAACGCGAATGGAACAGAGAGAAGCGGTTTGTGTCGCGCGCGCGTCACTTTGTGTTTGACTTTTTCTCTTTTGCAGGGGATTGTCGCGTCGAATCAGTGAATTGGAAGAAGAGGTGAGTGTTGTGTGTGCGCGTGTCACGTGCGATAATCTCCGTGATTTTGCAGGTGAAATCGTTGGAGTCGTTGCGGAACGACAATTTGCGCCTTAAGGACGAAAACGGCGCTCTCATAAGAGTAAGTCACGTGACTCGTCTCCGCCTCTAACTGTTGTCCCGTTTCAGGTGATATCGAAACTGTCAAAATAATTTGCTGTAAACATCTCTAGTCACATATAAATACTAATAAAACGTGTTCTGACGTCACTGCAGTGTGTCTGTGAATGTTTCTCTCCACGGTGTGTTTAGAGTGTAAACACCTGTTGCAATATGGACAGTTCAGACATAGAGTGGGACGACGTTCTCGACGATTCCGTCACCACCAACGACAGTGACGATCAATCGGTGAGTATCACGTGACCAGTTCTGTACTAACGTGTGCCGCTGCAAAGTTCCACGAGAACAACAATTGGAAGGGATCGGTGATAATCGTCGATCGTCTCATGTCGGAGTCTCTGTTGGACGGAGACTCCGACGATGACAATGCCCTCAGTTCGTCACGTGACGACGGAGAATCGGGTGAGTGAACTCAGGCATTGAACTTCCAAAACCGGTTTCTCTCTGTTCCTAAAGACGAGAAACACGCGACACTCGCCGCACTCCTTTCCGCAACAACCGTCACGAACCCAGAGACGAGGATCAGCGTCACGCCAAAGAACGCGCACGCGGGCAGTGCCGTCGTTCTCACCGAAGAGGAGAAACGAACGCTCATCGCTGAAGGTACTGACATCTGTCGTCGGAACTCTCAACTAAACTGTTGTTTTTTAGGGTATCCGATTCCGATGCGATTTCCGCTGTCCAAAGCCGAGGAACGGTCTTTGAAAAAGATTCGGCGGAAAATCAAAAACAAAATCTCGGCTCAAGAGTCGCGCCGCAAAAAGAAAGAGTATTTAGAGGAATTGGAACGCACGTGTCACGTGCTGCGCGACGAGAACCAACGACTCAGGGACGACAATTTACGGTTACGACAGCAGTTCAATGCGGAGAAACGATAACTTTTTTAGAACCGATTTTATTAGAGACACAAAATACAAATTAAAATGTTTTTTCACACCGAAAATCTCTAAACGGAGAGTGATGATATAGAAATGAAAGGATGTGAGTCGCGCGCGCGTATGTTAATCATCGTCTTCGTCGTCCTCTTCATCGTCGGGATTGGACTCGTCGAAATCGCCCTCTTCCGGCACTACGTCATCCTCCTCTTCGTCGTCGTCGTCCTCCTCGTGCGGGCCTGCAACAACAATTGCAACAACAATTACAACAATGACAGCGCCAATCACAGTGCAACACGTGCAACGCCGCGTGCAACAGTCGTGGGACATACCGTTGGACTCGTCCTCTCCGTTCTCGCGCTGTTTCTTCTGTTTCTTGTCTTTCTGCTGAAAGTCCACGGAATTGGAATCCTCAGAGAACTGCAATGGAACCGGCGTTTGACTCGTGCGGCACGTGCACGCGCGTCGCTACTCACCTCTTGTGCCGATCGTTTCAGGGACTCGACTTTCGATTCGTCTTTTTCGGTTTCGACCGTCGAATGGTGATGATTATCGTTTTCCGCTGACATTTTTACTCTTTTGTTGTGTCTGTTGTGTGTGAATGAAATGGCGGAACACAATACAATTCTCCCTCTGCTGTTACGTTCACTGAACATGACACGAGTCTCCCGCCCATAGTCACGCTCCGCCTCCACAGAGGGCGCTCAAAATGTTTCGCCTGATGATGCTGCAGCGACGATTCTACCCGCTCTGGGGACAGCAGAGACCCGTACGCACGACCACTGACCACTCCCACTCTCACTTTCGTCTCTCTTTAGGCGGCGGATCCGGGAGCGGTGCGTGCACGTGTTCGTTCGTGCGTTTTGAGTCATCCGAAAGTCGATCGCATCGTTGGGGACGATTCCCATTTTCAGACGGATTTCGGACTCGACTCGTGAGTATTGTCGCTGTGCACGTGCATGTTAATCAGTATTGTCTGTGCTTAGTTTGGATCACGTGGAACTGGTGATGGCGATTGAAGACGAATTCAAAGTATGTCAGTGTCATGTGACCTCTGTTTGTATCTGAATGTCATTCTCTCCCTAAAGTGTGATATCGGAACGGAACGCGTGCAATCGCTGGTGTCGGTCAATGCGCTGGTGGAGTACTTGTGTCACATGCACGACG
>LBFL01001739.1:4316-19964 GCA_000988845.1 Hypochthonius rufulus
TATTTGTGTCCGCTTAATTATAACTCTTTTATGTTAATGTTTGTCATGTGCATTGGAATTGACGTTTAATGAAATAATTACAAATATTTCAAACAATTAAGGATCGATTTAAATTGTTATTTATTAATTATATGTAAATGTATTACAAAAAGGAGATGTTAAAATGGTAAATACTGAACTCAGACTGAATACTGATGATAATGGGGGTAAAATGAAAGTGAAAATGAATTACTACATTAGTATATTTTAATACTCATATCTTTTGTTTATTCTTTACTTTTACTAATTCTTGCAGGACAATTGTGAAAAAAGATGAGGTTTGAGTGTATAAACATGAGTATAATAAAAAAAATAATATATTTTACCAGAGCTCTAAAATCTATTATATATTGTAAAACTTTAATCGGTAGTCATTGTATTATTAAAGATCGGAAAAGTATGAAATATAAACATCTTAATAATTGTTTTAAAATATATGCAAAACTACGTGATTGTTTTGCATAAATATAGTATTAAATAGTTTTTTCATATAAATGTATATTTTAACGTTAAAATATGCATTCATGTTGAATAATTTAAATATTTATGAGTCTCGTTTTATAATTTTTAACTTATATATTATCATATTCTTTAATTATGATTAAAAACTTATTTTTTCTGTATATTTTTGTCAAATTTTGCACTTATATTATCGTTTTATTTTTGTCATACTTTTCCGTTCTCTAATTTATAATGTCCTTTAAAAATCTAATTTCTCAGTACAGCTTAAAGTTAATAAATTCCCCCAAAAATTGTACGACACAAATTTAGATCAATTCCTGTGATATAAACGAAAAGATACGGCTTTGGACCATATATTGATTTATTTCACTCAATTGTGTCAGTGTCTGTCGAACGTAAACATTTTCATTTATTTATCATCATAAATATGGTCACAGAAAAACACACTTTTTTCTTATTTATCATCATCGGCACTCTATTTATACATCGCATAATCAACAACAGACCATAATCCTTAACATTCCCATATATATCCGCATCAAATCCTATATTTAATTCTCATATTATCTTCTCTTATATTATGCTTCCGTTACTCTGTGTTCTAAAAGCGTGGACTTTGAACATCTGTCGCATCTTCACACACACTTTTCTCTATTTAATATGATGCTACTGAAAAAGAGAATTCTTTCGCATAGTGAAATGCGCATTTATTTTTAGAGAAGAGTATCATTATATTAGATACAAATGGTCAATTCTCTTGATTAATGGTTTCAAATAATGAGAATTGAACATTTTTCAATGCAAAAATTTCATTTAAATTCATTCGAATCCATTCATAAATCATTACATTCATTCATTGCAAATCATTACATTCATTTATCCGTTAAAAGAGTCCCCAAAATATTAATAAATCAATCATTTCGCTATTATCCCATGACAATTGTCAAATTATTTTTGAAACGTCCGAATATTTACGTTTTCAAATGTCTAAAGATAATTATAAATAAAATCGATTTTCGTAAACATAGGAAATGAGTTTTGTATTCCCATGAGAAAATACGAAAAACGTAATTCTCTATTCCAATTTATTGAGGAATCAGTGCATAATGAGAGTCTACATTTGAGTTTCCCTTTTGTTGCGAATTTAGTGAATATCTATGAAATCACCACTTTAAATGAATATATCACAATAATCATTTCTTATGTGTAAAGTTATATGAAAGGGCATTTGAATTAATTGAATTTTTATGGACTAATAATTTCTGAGCTTAATTTTGATGAGAAAATAATTACAATTTAATGTGCAAACAAAAAGGTTTTACTTACAAATTGAATAGTTTTATAGATCTACGGTCGTATTTATTTAATAATTAATAAGAATGATGCTTTATTTGGCAATTTTAGTTAAATAAATTTAATAATAATTTTAAAAATTAATTAATTTTTCAAATTTCAAATCATACAAAAGAATATTTTAGATGAACACATAAAAATGCTAATTTCTTATGTATGCTATATTATTGAGATCGTAGATATTTTGATCTTTGAATACATCATTCTCTGGATAAATATTTCGTCTTTTAGAATATGCACCGCAACCAAATAAAAGATCCAATGGTTGATTAGAAACAGAAACAAACTATAAATACGTATGATTTAATTTAATAAATTATAATTTAATACGTTAAGAGTAACATACGATGCCTTTAATTTGTACGATTGTGAATTTGTTTCCTCTGACATAAACAATATCATCATTTGGCATGAAAAAGTAACTGTCGAACTCCGCCGGAACAATATAATTATCGTATGAATAAAGATGGAGATTTCGCCATATGATCCTATCACTGTAACCTTTAGCCTCAATTTGTCTGTTGATTTGTCTATTTCCCTCTTTACCAAATGGACACACGTGTATTGTTGTATTCCCAATAAAGCCATAGGTTTTCAATGTCCGCGGCGGTACAAATTTTGATAGCGTTACATTTTGATTGCCTCTTAATTCCGTGACAATTGCATTCGGAATTCTTTGCCAAAAGACATCATCCCTCATATTTTCCTTGGATTTAAATGACAAATCAAATTTTTCAACGGTCCGACGCTAAAAAATGTTAATCTTTTTAATGACCTTTGGATTAATGTCCGAATTATTATTTTATTATACTGACCTTTGTTTGTACATAAATATAATCATTGTGTTTATATGAATTTTCATAATTATTTGGGTCAATAATTGATAATTGACTATTTTCAATGTATCGGCATTGACCATAGATACAATGGAGATTCAATCTATAAAATTGTCGACCGTAATTTAACGGAATTATATAAATTTCTCTGTCAGATATTTGAATGAAACGGATTTGTGTGTTGGGATTTTGGATATCGGTACAAATCTATGTTAAATTAGAAGAGAAAATTATTGATTAATCAATAATTTAGTTAAAATTGAAGTTTTTACATCACTCTTTATGATGGAAATTAATGAAAATAATTTAATGATAAATAATAATTGAGACATCACTTTTCTGTTTTAATTGATGATATAATTTCCCGGAAAATATAATTAAATTTTTGAATATTTTTATAATTATTCGAGAGTATTATGATTTTGGTATTTAAATGAATGTATGTATGTAAAGTCTCATGATTTATATTCCATTCCATTGTTGTTCCCATTGTTGATGATTGCGTCCGTTATGAATGATGTGCTTTGGATTTTCTATTTATTGATTCATCCGAATCTAACATAATATAAAAACCGGAATTTGAAGGGAATCAATTGACTCTCTGAAGCGGAAGTTCACAGTCAAATTGTTGAACACAAATGACAAAATCGAAAAATTCATTTTTTTTATCTCATTTTATTCTTCACTCTCTTTACCGATACATTATGATGTCATAGAATATAAGATTATGATGAAAGTGCATTTACACGGCCCGATGTATGTAATTTTGAAATTTCTAAAAAAAAAGTTTTTTTCTCAATAAATTTATACACAATTTTTATAGAAATTCTTTTTAAAAATCTTTCATTATTTTTTAAAATATTTTTTCGAAATTTTCCTTTTCTTTTCGTATATCATCATTCACTTGATATTTCGCAATTTCATTTTAATCGCGATTTCCATTGAATTATTTCGCTGAACATTCACAACACATATATTCACATATATTCATGTATTACTATTGAGTTTCATTCATTCGAATTAATTGATTATGATTTAAGTCATATTTAATAATGGGAAAATTTGATTTTTTGCATTTGAGTATTATTAATGTCAAAACCAAAACATTATATTCCTTTTTATTATTATAATTCGTTTTTAAAAAACAATTTTCAATGTTCACGATAATGTTATTCCTAAAAAAATATGTTAAATCATAGATTCATTACTGCATGTGTGTGCATCACTATTTTATGCTCAAATATTGTAAAGAGAGTACCATTACCACAGTGATGCACCATTAGTGATGGTCTTAAACATTAATCATTAATGTCAAACGCAGAAATTTTAAATGAATTTGTGTTAACATCCATTTTTGTCACTATTCCATGAATGACACTGTACTGAGGCTTTTAAGACATCGATTGTCATATTCAATCGCTATTCAATCACTTTTATAATGTCATTTTACTCTGTTTCATTTAAAAAGGTAATCATTAAGTTAAATATTCACTGAATTCACAATGTGAATTTCACATAAACTCAATAACATAAACACATCCTTTAACCCGAATCTTATAAACATCGTCACGATATTTTTGTGCGACAATATATTGAGTGAGGATATTTTATTACAGATATGATTAGGTTTGTAATTGTGTAAAGTAATAGCGTTGATAATTTCCTGTAATGTAATGATAAAGTAAATGATAATGTTAACAGCAACAGACAGGGTTCTACATTGGGAGTTGGCCTTTGGGGTAGGGTGACCAACTCCTTTCTAGTTCTATCCTGGACATTTTGTTATATTTATGTCTTTATTCCTGGACATTTCCTGGACATTTCCTGGACACTCATAAAATCGTCCGATTTTATCACAAATAAAAGTAATTTTTGAATAATTTTATTTAAAAAATACAAAATTTTAAACAAGAGTAAGTAGCGGTTATCTAGCATTGGTTAGTCGTTAAAATTAATTTTTAATGTTTAATTAATTAAAAAAATTACTGAGTAAAACTTAATAAATACTCTATTTTTATGCATTTTTTCATATTTTCCTATTTCTGGACATTATGCGTCCTAAAGGGGGATCTGTTCTGGACACTCCTGGAC
Source organism: Hypochthonius rufulus (assembly GCA_000988845.1). Taxonomy (NCBI): domain Eukaryota; kingdom Metazoa; phylum Arthropoda; class Arachnida; order Sarcoptiformes; family Hypochthoniidae; genus Hypochthonius; species Hypochthonius rufulus. Next base: position 9,098 of record LBFL01001739.1, read on the forward strand.
GGTCGGTCACCCTACTTTGGGATCGTTTGTGTTGCTTTTTTCAATGCTGAACATAAAGTGAATTATTGATACATTTGCCTCACATTATTATTGTAGTGTTTAATTATATTTGATTTAAGCATGTGTTTTAGGGATTTTGGAAATGACTCGACTCTTCTTCATGTGCGACATGTTAAACTAATGTTATGCTATAACCTCTATAATGTGAAAATTGCGTTTAATATAAAAATATTTCCATATATCCAATCACTTTACTATTGACAAGTATTTTGACAAGGTCTGAATATTTTTCTAGTCTTGGGGCTCAGATCTATTTTTCCTAATTTACTTGAGATGGGGGGTCCTAGTTCTTGATCTATATCCAACCCCTTGTAGAATATTGCCCATAGAATACTATTGGCTATTAAAAAGCATTCTAAGTTATAATAATCGATTTAAATTACATCAAAAATTTATGAAATATTAAAATATGAGTATGAAAAATGTATGTTTAGGAATTTTTTAGTTTTCATGAGCAGTGACAAAGAACAATGATTAATGTGTGATTTAAGAGAATCCCTCATTATGCATCGAAATGAAAATTCAGATATTCGAATATAAACGTCAAAATTGACATAATAATACCATAATCGGGTATTTAATTAATTTTCCGTTTATATTTAACGCTCACATTCATTATCAATACGTAAAAACATATTTGTGAAACGCATATTTTCTTCATTTCCGCGTACTTTAATAACGTGTACATTATTAATACAAAATCGTGTTCCCATATCCTGTCGCATGATGTGACTCAACATCAGCATTTTTTACATTAAACATTAATAATTTATCATTAACCATTAACACGACACGCATTAAGTGTGTAAAACCGTCTTTCACCATAACATTAGGCAAAAAACTAATTACATGTGCGTGTACATTGTGTATAAAGTTTTAGAATTTTGCATCCGTATGCTGAAAGTAAAACATATAATAATATTGAGGAACATGAAAATGTCACAAAAATTCAATCGTGACATTGATTATTATTAAATCACGTGACCCCAAAACTACTTTATGTTATAATTATTTTTGAGGTTACGGTTATGTATTACTATAATATTCTGCTATTTTCTCATGGAAATACCTAAAATACCGTGTAAAATATGAAATCAATACTCTGAAACTCATTATTGTAGAGAATCATTTATGAGAACATTAATCATTTCGGTGCAATTCAGGGTCAGAATTTTATGCTAAAACATTATCATTTAGTCTTTTATTAATTTTTTTATCGTGAATTTTTCGGTGTTAATTATAGAGTAACGGTGAATCTGAATAATTCTTTGCAAAAACAAAAATTAATGAGATCATAGAGAACAAAATTTTGCAGGAATTTCTTGGTTTGTGTCCTGTCTCCATACGAATACACAAAAACCTCCATAACTTGAACATATTGCGGTTCGAAATTTTCATTCAAGATAAGGAGGTTTGCAAGTTATAGAGGTTCATTTATAATGTGAATTAATAAAATCGGTTACTGAGAACCTGTTCAAGTTATAAATGGTTCAAGTTACGGGGTTTTTTGTGTATCTTGAAAAACAATTTGTTTAGACTTTTGAACATATGATATCTAATTTATTAATTACATCAATGAATACATCTATTTGATAATATTTAATTTTATACACTGTGTGACAGTCTGTATCCAGTATTCGTCGAGGGTCCAGACCTAATTTTTTCCCAATTTTTCTCGGATTTAGGTGATCTATTCACTTTTTTATGCATTTCTCTTAAGTAATTTTTTCATTTTTCCAATTTTCTGGGGGGTCCCTAATTTTGATCGCTCCGCACACTCCTTGGCGAAAACTGTCTTTGTCCATGAAATACATACACCCATACATGTGATTTACCACACTCAAAACTCTTATTTTGCATTCAGATTTTCTTTATTCTATTTTCATTGCACATTTCAATAACAATATTTTGCAAAAACTGATAGAACCATAAACCATTTTCTTGATTATTCTTTCTTTGTTTTGAATGTATAAACGTGTAAAAAACAAAATTTTAGTATATGTTTTACATTATTGAGTAAACAATTGTTTAGTCATAAGACAACATGCATTTTTGCTAATAGCTGTACATAACATATATCCACATATAAATGGGAAAATGCAAAACTTCACTCTGTACTGTAATATAATATTTCTAAAAATATTATACCATAATTTAAAAAGTTAACTAAAAATATTGTATTTCGATGCTTTTATTGATTATTATGTTTGTTTCGTGTTAAACATCGATGCCAATCGATGCCAATAATATTTTCATCATTTTTTCCGATTAATGCTCTCATGTATATTTAAAAATTAAAAAATTAAAAACTTTTTCAACTTTTTTTAGAAACACTTCTTAAACTCTGTAAAGAAAATGTTTTTATATAATTAGGTTTTCCTGTACTCACACATGTACCTGTATTTTGTTTATTGTATATTTATGTATTCATAATTCATATTTCAGAGCTGATTACTCATATTTATGTATTTAATGATCACACCGTTTATGCTCAGTTTAGTTCTGTTTCCGCTTTTACTGTTTATGTTCCCCCATTTTCCCTCATTTTCCCCCATTTTCCCCCATTTTCTATAATTACGATTAAATATCTTGAAAATGAGTTATGCATTTAATGATAATTAATTAATTATCATAACCCTCAATTCAATATCAATATATTTATCTGTAAAAATGAATATATTGGAATATAAAGTAATTTTAAATTTATTATTCGACCATTTATTTGTAAATTTTTACTCTAATACTAAATTTGGTTATGATTTTACTGTATTTTTTCTTTGTATTTATACATTAATATTAAATAGTGATTTGAATTTACTAATTAAGTATTAATATGCCATAATTTGTCTTTGACAGTGGACAGGCAAATTTAAGATCCATCGAAAAGAGAATATTGGATTCGATCATAGGTGACGGGAGATATGATTCGAGGATACGACCATCGGGAATGAACACATCGGGAGTCATGGGTGAGTGCATTTACATTATTATTGGATAATTTCCATATCTATATGTATGCATTTATATTAAATTTCCATTATCCCCTAACGTATTCCTCCTCCAAAAGTGTATCCCTTTTCTTAGAAATTCGAGAAAAATGAGTTTTTCCATTATCTAATTTCACTGTTAGAAAACTCAATATCCAAAGATCCTTTAAATCTGCAAAAAATCGTCGATTTGAATTATTCACTAAAAATGCACGGTTTTTAAACACACTGATGCTGCGGTTTTTTAAAAAATTTCCCATATTTATATGCGCCGATAATTTATCACTTAAATTCACCAATAAATTTCCATTTAACATTTGAAGTTAATTAATTATTACACTTTTGACATAATAATTATTCATATAATTTTTGCGCATGAAAAGTCTTTCGAATCATTTTAAATTTCTAAAGTCTTTAAAAGTAACCGAAGATTATTCGTGTGATCATTTTATTGAAAATAATTATTATTTAATAAAAGTTAATTATAACTTTTATAAACTTTTGATCGAAGATCTTTAAATTTACGAGTGTTAAAGTGTGTCGATTGTTTGAGTGTGCACTTTTGATGCCTGAAATATGAGTTAAAATAATTTGAAATGATAATATAATATGATTATTAATAATTTACATATGAAAACCCTAAATTTATCCTTTGAAATATGATATTAATTAAAGATATTAAAAGGCAAATAAATGCATCACATTAATTCAATCCGAACGTAGATATAGAGTCATGTATAAATAGGAAAATTCTATTTTCGTATATCACCATTAAGTGGTTCCGTTCGTCGGAGCATTTTTAATTTAATTTTCCGCATCAAATCCGATAGTTTTATTTGAGGGCTGTGATTTGGATTCACCATATATATACAAAGAGATACGAAAGAGAATTGAGTCGTGACCCTTTATTTAACAGAATTATAAAACTCTGACGACGCAATTAACGCAATCATCACCATGATCCACTTTTTTTTTATAGTATCACAATAATAAATCTCTTTAATTCTCTCACTTTTTCCGGTAACAGATGCAGCATCATATGATGATTATCGGGATGCTGAAAGGTTTATTATGAATTCCTCTCGCGCATCACTGCTAATAATACCTTCAATTGACTTATCTAAACGCGCAGTACTAAAAGATGAGGATTTTGCAATAGGGATGAGAGCAAATGTTTGGAGGATTATTTCATCCAAAATGTGTATTAAATCCTTATTTTATAAAATTTTTTTTATTTTAACATTTTGAATGATGATTCATTGAAAAATTTAATCGGAAAAATATATTTATATATTGATTTTATCATAATGATTCTCTTTTCCATGACCCCGATTCTCATAATCCAATCGTTTAGTTATCCGTCGCCATTATCAGCATCATCATCCTCATACATTAAGTATTTCGTATAAAATGTATATTATTACTATTATTTAGTTTTTGTCAGCATCTTTCATCTCTAAAGTCCTTTTACAATGTATATATTATACTGATTTTTCATCCCTCAAATCCTTTTCAACTCCCCCATGACATTCACTTCTCTTTATCGGATTTCATTACCGTTCATTATTCTATTTCCAGAGTTTCTTCTCACCGAATTCATTTATTATGATGAATTTATCAATTCATAAATATATTTTCTGATTAAAATTTACAAATGTTTTCAAAATGTTTTTAAAATTAATTAAAAAAATTTATAGAATTTAAAATCCGTTTATTTTTAAAATAATTCTATAAATGCAATAACTTATTGCTATATATAAATTCACATAATGGGAACACCCTGTAGCATGAACTATCTGTAAATGTATCCTTTCTTGTCATTTTTGATCGTTATTTATTGCCTATAATAAAGTAAAAACCCACAAATCGCAAACATAAAACAAGACGGTAATGAGTTTACATTATTTAGGTTTATATGTGCATCACTAAATTTCAAAATAAATGAAATTATATTTATATATATAAATCCCATAAACATTTGCTAAGGTGAACAAAATTTCGATATTTAACACACCATTCGGTACAAAGTAATTCGTGGTATTAAATCCTATTCTATTGGGGTACTAAACGTTAACAATGCTCGCGGGACAATAGTTAAGGAGTCACATCACTCTTGGTTTTGATATCGCATCTCTAATTTACAATCACGTATTGTTGTGCAATCTTAAGGAATGTTCATAATCCGTGATAACAATTTGATGCTGAAGTAAATCTTTTATATAAATTAACAGATAAATTCATTAATAATTAATTTTAATTAACTCTTTCACTATTACATTGTAAATAACTCATACATCAATAATGAAGGATATATAAACACATATAACACATATAAGCAGAAATACATACCGAAATAACATTTCCCTAAAACATTTTACACATTTTCAATTTTATTATATCTCTGACCCCATTTTAAAATGTCAAATGTCAAAGGTCAGGTGCTTATTGATAAACTGTTAGATTTGATTGAAAACATTTGATTCTCTATGTATTTGCATCATCCTTCTCATATACATGTAATACCCATTAAAAAGATCGACGCCATCACAATTGCAAAGGGCTTTATGCACGGTCAGCACATCCGTGTAAACTCTTTCATCCCTTTACCTTTACTCATCTTCAAGAGTTAGAGTATCTTTGACAATCCAAAAGGAAAAGGACTGAACATATATAGAGATAGGGTATGATGAGGATACGTATACTAAAGGCAAACATTAGTATCATGCATGAGAATGGATGTATCACTATAGGAACTGATGATTCGAATGTATATTTTTGCTTTAGGAACTGATATTATACTTTTAGTAAGAATCACATGTGCAGTGTTATATATGTGTGTATATATATACTGAAGTATCCAAATGCATCACTATTCCTAAGAATATCCATTTATTGATCCATCAGTTAGTGTATGTGTCTCTATATATGGTCCTTTTGGATGAGTTATTCAATGCCGTCAAAAGGGCGACTCTTACGGTATTATGTATGTGCGCAATTTTCTAGTGATAAGAAAATAAGCCTCTGATGGGTCTTCATTAATAAATATTAATGATCGGGATGATAGTGATGGGCAATGATGTTGCATTTATGTTGCATTTATGTTGCATTTATATGGCATCTTAAAGAGTGTTGCAATTAATTTGCGAGTTATTAATATACGGTTATTATTCATTGATTTTTTCAATTCCGAGAAAATTTTTAGTTTTCACATTCGAAGCCATTAAAGTAATGCATTTCCTGTGCTAAAAACATGCGAATGACAAATGAATATCGAAATCATAGTTTTGAAAAGTTTTAGATCATCCATAGAAGTTTTGCAAAATTTTTTAAATGCACCATATAATGCCATTCATTTCCATATTCACTGTCCTCAAAAAGATGGACGTAAATGTAAATTGAACATAAAAAGAGACGTATTTTTAATGTAAAAGTAAAAAGTAATTTCAAAGTTTCTGGACATATAATGAAAAATTATATAAAAGAGAGCGGATATAAAATAGTATTATAATGTATAGTAAAATGTGTTTACGATTTTTGAATAAGAGAATCGAAATTCCAAATTTGAGCATTTATCATTCGGATGTTCTCATTTTTGAATTTCTAATCGCATATAATCCCATTATCCTATAATTAATCATCTCTTAGCTTAGCCCGAAACGCAAAAACATCATTTTGTAGGTTATAATTTATGTAAACCTTAAAAAACTATATTTTTCATATGAAAAGTAAAATTTTTCAAAAATATTTACCTTTAAATTTTGAAGATCCTCTTTAAAAGGTTTTATCAAAATAAAGAGAGTATAATTTGTATCAATTTTGAGATCTCAAAATGTGAGATCTCACATTTTGAGATTAGTTTTTTCTAAAAATAAAAAACTTAAAAAATTGAGGAAAAAATTATTCATCAAAAAAATTCAAATTTTTCATAAGATTATGTCACATATAATAAGTCTAAAATTTTAGCGTTTAGCGTTAGCATTTCAGACTCTACGATGAGGAACATTTGAAAAGCACTTTTTTGTGCCGTCATTTTTATTTTTAAATCATTTTTTATTCTAAAAATGCATGAGATTTTATGGATTATATTGAATAATCTATTTTCGCATATATATTACGATAGTAGAAATAGAAAAAAAATATTTATAGGATTATATTACTCCATTTTATAGGGTTTTTGCAATATATTGACTATTTTCTTGTCTTTTCGAATTATATATAAACTAAATTATGATATTTCAGTATATTAAATTGAAGCGCCTTTTGATATATTTTAATTAGTAATTTATGTTATGTTCGTTTACATTAAATATAACGATTAATTAAGATTGATTAAAACGCAAAAAATTATCCAATAGCACTGTAGATATTCCCATTTTCAATAATTGTTATGTTTTATTTATTTAATTATATACCACTGAAAAAACCCTTAAAAATCTGTAACAATATATAAATCATGAAATTTAAGTATTAAATAAATAAATCATTTAAATCCCTTTCAATAATGACAAATTCAAAAATAAGTTTTTTCTCTATTCAATTCCTTTAATGGTGTTCACGTTAAATCCAAGAAAATAAGGGTATTATCAAAAGTTGCTTTTGGCCCAAAAAAGACGTGTCTTATGAAATAAAATCCTTTTTTGACATTTAAGAATTTCTGAGAAAAAATCAGTTCTTTCAAAATCAGTTGAGAGATGCGCATGTGACTCTTGAAAAAAAAATATATCGATTAACAAAGTAATAAATTAAGACATTAAAGTGATAACATAACGACGAGTTTTTTGGCTCCACTCGAGTATCGCGATCCCTTTAATAAAGTATTAGGGATGTGCTGTTTTATTTATTGAGATTATCATACATTTTGTTGGTTCTGACATTTTTTGGGATACAAACAGTGATGATAATGATGATCATTAAGGATGACAGAGTCCAGGAAATTGCCCATCATCATTATCATCATTATCATCCTCTGCAATTCATTTTTACTCCTTCCATTGTAATTAAGTTATTACTCTCTCCCGGTGATGATGATAATGAGGATAATGGTAACTGAAACAATAGGCTATTGGAGTGGGATATCCATTAGATGTTAGCGTAACAATTGATGCATATATGTGTATGATACGTTAAATAATTATAGTTTTTTTGGAGTAAAAATGAGTTTCTTTTGTGTTTCGTTATCCTAAGAAAATACAAAAGAATACGTTAATGATGAAAAATGTTAATTCTTAGGTAATTTACTTTACTTTATATGTTAATTAATTAATAATTTAGAACAAAAGAATTTAAGATATGCGTGAGCATTTTTAGACTCATATTTTATTTGCTTATTAATTCCTAAAACATATACATTAATATTTAATACAAATTTTATATTCAAATTAATATTATTAATTCTTTTTTAATTCAATAGAATTATGATGCTTTTAAATAATTAATAAATAAAATTAGTTTAATCTATTTGATTAAGGAGTGTATACATTCAGAAGAACATTTAATATCCCCCCAAAAAAATGATTTAAAATTTTGTTTCATTTTTTAAAAAAAGTAATAAATATTTATAAGAGGTTTATACATATTCAAAATCGTGTCAAACTTTTTACTTTTCACTTTTATGGTCCGTTATATATTTAATTCATTGTTCTTAAGTGACAAATTCTGTTTCACCTCTAAACCTATTAAAATATATAAGATATATGACACTTAAGGGTGTGAATCCACAGATATTCCATACCGTAACGTGTTCATTTTAGAGAAAACCATTTATACGATTGCCTATCAAAATCAACACACCAAAACCCAAAAATACTGCCGACGCCTTTGCTAATGGACCATTTAACACGATACTGAGTGATGAATTAGAGGGATGATGAAAGTGGTGATGCTGATGATGGAGAAATGCGAAAATTGCGAAATCAGCGAAAATATCGTTTTTTATTTAATTTTTTTTTGTTTTCGCACATTTAATTTCATTACGGTATTTAACTGCAGTAGAATTTTAAGTTAAAATTTTTAGCTCTTCTTTTAAAATGGTGAATTCATAAAAAGTTTTGAAATCCCCTTTTTAAATTGAAAGATCCTTTAATTTTATCAGTATTCGCCAAGGGGGGGGATCTGGCAAGGCGCAAGATCTGGACCCCCTTCGAAAATTGCGAAAATAAAAAAATTGCTTAAGAAAAGTGCAAAGTTGACCCTCCCAAACTAAAAAATTGGGAAAAAATGTAGGTCTTGACTCCCTAAGACTTGAAAATTTTCCGGACCTTAGCGAACACTGAATTTTATATATTTATTTCTATTTCCGAATCCAAATCAACTCTCAGAAAAACTCCGAACAATTTTAAAGGAGAAAATATACATTTTTTGCATTTTAATATCTAAAAAACTAATTTTTGCGCATAAATTTGTATATTATTAAAAAATATTTGATATTTACTGATTTAATTCTAAAAATAGAATTTGTTAATGAGATTCACATATTAAAAAACAGTACAATTATATGAATTTAAATGCGAAATTTTTAATTAAGAGACCATCAGTATGATCCCAAATAATGTGCTCCGAATAATGAAAATATGACAAAAAATCAATTATAAATATAATACACACGATGAGAATATTCAAAATCTCAGATATAATTTCATCGATTTTTTCTCCTTAAAAATTACATATTTTAACGAAATGAAAGCTGTGATTGTATGAGACATGTACCGACAGTCATATATTCGAAAACACTGACGAACCCATAACGACATTCAATGCGTTGAATGCGATTCAATCGATTTTTATGGGAACATGAATATGTAATCAGCAAAACGCTCTTCAAAAAGTTGCCATTTACTGCATCAGTAATGGTAATTGAAGTTATGCGTGATTAATAACATGAGCGTTATACAATATATTATGTATAAACATCACAATTGTATTGTATATTTTGTGATTTACCATCGTATAGTGTTTTGTTATTACCGTTCAACAATTGCATAGCATTGTTGTGAGTTTTGTTATTTTGTAAATTATTAACAACTTTTTAAAATGCTATACTTATACATTTGTTAGTGTCATACTATACCATGCAATACAATAGTTTAAAGTGTAATGATCAATTCCAATATAAAAAGCGTTATTTAAACGTATAATTAAAATTAATTTTTCAATTAAAAACATGATATTTTATTCAAAAATATCGTAAAACTCTGAGAAAAGATCATAATGATCATTTATCAGAGTTTTATAAAACATAAAATAAATTGAATTGAATTGAATTAGACTTATGATACAATTTTAAAATTGATTCATTTTCGCAAATTTATAAAATTCCTGAATCAATAATACAATTTCTTTAAAGAAATTGAAGAAATAAAAAATTCTATTTTTGCATTTCTTATATTTGTATATTCACATTACAATATGTAATATGATAATGCTTTCCAAACTACAGGAAAACCTCTCCAATTACATCAGTTATCGTATTTTTATCTGTCAGATTTAAAGTAGAGTTGAGATGTCATTGATATAATGCTATTCTCAAATACAGTGAACTATAATAATCACTATTCCTCATGGTCTATTAGTAGGGTGACCCGCTCAATGAGGTCAAAAGTCGGGATAAAATTTTTCAAACCCGAAATATTTCAATTTTTTAATAGGGGGTGGTTAATTTTTGTTAAAATTGTGTGGGGGGTTAGCCGCCAAAATAATAAGGTAGGTTAGGGGTAATCCCTACCTTACCTCCTTGGCCGGGTTTAAGTTAAAATAATAAATAAATTTATTTAATTAAATATTCTAAAGAATTTAATTGTTGCGATAGGAAAAGCATTTCAATG
>LBFL01001740.1:669-12517 GCA_000988845.1 Hypochthonius rufulus
ATGTCATATCAGTTTAAATCCCCGATTATCATAAACGAGATGAGTATTCCTGTACTTTTGGCATATATATTTTTGACCGGATTATGTTTTAGTATTATTAATGAATGGTTTTAGTATAATTTATTTTTTACATCATTAAATTCATGATAATTATGAACATGATTATTAACAGTATTATTATGATTTAATCACAGTTAAGAAATTGTTTTACACGATATGAGTTAATCAATTCGGTCGTAAAATAATTATTTATCAGTGATTTAAAATCAAAATGTTCGACAATAAAAATGACAATTCACTAATCTCTTATTAACGCAGTAAAATACAGGGCTTAACATTCGAAATAAAAAGCGAGAGTATTTCATTAACAGACGCACACAAACAGCAGCAGCGGTGCCGATCGATCGGCTTTTAGGGACAGAAACTCGTGAATACAGTAATAGAAAAGAATATGAGAATCTGAGTTTAGATACCGAAACACTACAGACTCAAACTGAAACTCTCGACGCGTTCCAAATTTAACAAAATTCAAGATGCATGTATAAAGTGTGTTCGTATATTTTGGTTTTAATTTACTGACAAATCTCATTAAAAATCCCATTAACACTTTTAGTAGAAAAAATAAAAATATTTCAATTACGGTTTAAAGTAAATTTTCAATGTCATTACAGAAGTTCTAATTAATTTGGATCATTTCAGATCAAATTAATGTTAATGTTGAAAATTAAAAAATTAAATTTTAATAAATTATGCCGAATTTCGGGGTATTAAATAAATACAAAATTCGCGTGAATTATATTAGACTTTTATTTCCATTGTTGTGATTGTGTCCCTTATGAATGATGCGCTTTGAATTTACTATTTATTGATTCATCCGAATTTCACAAAAAATAAAAACCAAAATTTCAAGGAATCAATTGAGTCACTAAAGCAGAAGTTTATAGTTGAATTGTTCAACACAAATGACAAAATCAAAAAATTTTATTTTTTATCGCATTTTTATTCTTCACTCTCTTTACCGATACTTTATGATGTTATAGAATATAGATTATGATGAAAGTGAATTTACACGGCCCAATATATGTCTGTATATAAATAATGTAATTTTGAAATTTCTAAAAGTTTTTATCTATAAATGTACATAACTTTTAAAAACTTTAAAAAATTTTCATTATTCAATTATTTTTGCGAAATTTTCTTTTTTTTCATATATCATCGTTGAATTTATATTTCACAACTTTTATTTTAATCGAATTTTCATTGAATTATACCGGTAAACATTTACAACAATTAACAACACATTTATGGTTATGCTGCACTTTTCATTCATTACATTAAATGTATTAATATTAAATTGATTTTAATTTAATTTATTATTAAAATACAACCCTTTATTTGTCTTTAACAGTGGACAGGCAAATTTAAGGGCCATCGAAAAGAGAATATTGGATTCGATCATAGGTGACGGAAGATATGATTCGAGGATACGACCATCGGGTATGAACACATCGGGAATCATTGGTATGTATACATTCCATACATATCTGTATGAGTTATGTTAAAATTGCATTATTCCCTAATATATTCCTCCTCTGAAAGTGTATCCCTTTTCTTATAACTCCAGAGAAATTAGTTTTTTCCATTCTCTAATTTTACCATTAAAATCTCAACATGCAAAATGCACGGTTTTTAAACACAAATTCTGCTATTAATAAATTTCTAGAATTTAAATGAGTCGATAATTTGTCACTGCACCATTAAATTTGCATTAAATATGTGAAATTAATTACCGAAATTTTCCGAAAGAACATCCAAATACAAACTCATGTTATTATTTGACAGTGAATATATATTATGAATATATATTGAATAAAATTTTATCAATATTTTTGCATAAATAATTGTAGATATACAATTAACCAAATATTTTAAAAAATAAATGTGTCACATGCATTTGATTTGCATTACAATTACATTTGATAATATAGTTATTTAATTTTATTTACCGTTTAGTCGCGCGTATACCGGACACTCCTTAAAATCACAAACCCTATGCTATTGTTTTTAAATTGGGTTTTTGATGCTCGTCCCTCGGCTATTTTGCATGCATCAGTCAGGTTTTGTTTAACTATTGCATAGGGTTTTGTCGAATTTTAAGTGTCCGGTATACGCGCGACGCTACGGTATATTTACATAATAAAACTTTTGCTTAACAATGTTTTCCGTTTACCTCTGGGGTTGTATTTGGTACAATTATTCTCTCCCTAAAACTCAATTTTCGAAATACTATACCAGCGCTTAATTTCTGAAAAACCCGGTAATTATAACACTTTCGACACAATAATTAGTGTATTTTGGGGCATGAAGTGTTTCAGATCATTTACATTTTACAAAGATTTTTATGTGATTATTCTTTATATAAAAGTTAATTAAAACTTTTATAAATGAAAACATTTTACTCAAAAATTTATATTCACGTGTTACGGTGTGTCAATTGTTGAATGTGCATTTTTGATGCCTGAAATATGAGTTGAAATTATATAATTAAATTTACATGTCTTATTCATGATTAATTTAAGAAATTAATTAAATTTAAATAAATATATGCATTACATTCGTATTCATATTTTTTGTTTATTCCGTATTAAAAACACATTTACATGTACATTTAATGTGTGAAGATTTAGTATAAATCTTTTGATTATATACTGACCCATTTTAGAATGTCAAAGGTCAGGTGCTTTTATCGATAAAATGTCAGACTTGACTCAAATCATATAGGATTTTAAATGTATTTGCATCATTCTTCACATACATGTATTAACCATTAAAGACTATCGATTCCATAACAATTGAAAAGAGTTTTATGCATGATCAGCACATCCGTATGTAAATTTCGTTACCTTTACTCATCCCCAAGAGTATCATAACTTTGACAACCGAAAGAAAAGGATTGAACATAAATAGGGTATGATAGTGATACATATGCTAAAGGAAAACACAAGTATCATGCATTAAAATGGATGTATCACTATAGGAACTGATGAATCGAATTTCGAAAGTATATTTTTACTTTACTTTAGGCATTTATACTTTTATTGTAGAGTCACATGTGCAGTGTTATACTGAAGTATCCAAATGCAGCACTATTTCTAAGAATACCCATTTATTGATCCGACAATTAATGTGCGTCCCTATATATGGTCCTTTTGGATGAGTTATTCAATGCCATTAAAAGGGAGACTCTTACGGTATATTACGGTATACATTATCTATTTACTCAATTTTCTTATAAGAAAATTATGTCTTTGATGGTCTCTCGCATTTTTATACTGTTTAAGTGCATGTTTCGGTTACATTTAGCGACAGTTCGAAAGTGCTATGAGTGTTTCAATTATGACAAATGAAATCCCAAAATGAAACACATTAAATAAATGAGCGTAGAATTTGTTAGGATAGGAAAGGATAGGAAATTATCGATGATCATTTTTAATGCAGTTACAACTAAAGCCCTCTATTTTTAAAGCGGATACACATTAGAATGGATCACCTCTATGCAGATGTAGATATTATTCATTGATTTTTTTGAAATTTTATTTTAAATTATTAAAATGACGTATTTTATACTTAAATAAAAATGATGTAAAAAATTAAAAAACAAATAAATGACGAAAGAATATTGATATACGTAATCATTGTTTAGATAAGTTTTATCATATCTTTAAATTTTATATGAAGATTTTGAAAGCACTAAAATGTACTCACGATTGTGGATGATAAAATCAGAAATGTTTATGTTTAGGATATATTTTTATTTATAAAATTTATATTACTCCATTAGCAGTATATTAAATATGCTGCTAATGGAGTGGCATATTCATTAAATGTTAGCATAGCATTTGGTGCATATGCTTATTATACGCTAAATATAAACGATTTTAATAATGATTGTAAAATGATGCCAAAATTCAAATAAATATTTTAGCATAACTTATGCTTTTGTCATGCAGTATTCCTCAAGGTTCGCAGTCTGTAGGGGGCTATTGGATCCACCTAGTGGGGTTTGCTTTAAAAAATTCAATTTTTTCTTGGTGGAGTCCGGTTTTTCTGTAGGCAACGTTGGGTCCCTCAGTAAAATTGAGCTGATTAAAATTGTTGGAGTTTTCAAAGTAGAAAGAACTGGGTCTTATTTTTTGAACCTCTTAGGGATGGCTAGACCCCTTCAAGAATAATGCAATGTGAGTCAATAAAAATATGTATATTGTATATATTTTGGATTTTTTGTCGAATCTGAAAATTTTCCATATCATTATTTCATTACAATTGACAACACTATTTTGTCGGTGCCCTCTTTTTTCATTCACTTTTTAAATTCACATTTATAATGTTTAACATGAATTTTGATGGTGTTTAAAAATTTAGCATGTGACATGTATTTGCAGAAATAAAGTGAAAGCACTGTATATGTTCAATAACTATTGATTTTTGTGTATGTCACTGCATTTTTACGACATTATACTGTACGATATGAATTTGCGATGTTAAATTTTACGTGAATTTTCCGATGCTTCAATTTTTTCAATACTTTCGTTATGTCCCAATGAATGGATCATAATTTTTTAAAATATTTTTTATATTTATATTTTATTTATTTTTTATTTAATTCTGTTAAATTAATTTTTCATTTAATTATACATTTAATTTATACAATTGTAACATCCGAATAATTTAATTATTTTTTTTAATATTAAAATTTAATTTTGTACGGAACTAAAATGTTAAGAAAATAATAATATTTTAATACAATTAATGTACTGTGAAACTTTCTCTTCTCTGTCCATTGTCCATTGTCCATTGTCTTATTCTTATATGTATATTATTATCATCTGATGTGATATGTTAAGATGGTCCGGCAATTGTACGTGTGAATGTCTATGTTCGACAAATATCCTCTATTGATGATGTCACTATGGTAAGTGATAGATGAATGACACTGCCAAACATTATACAAATAAAATATAATATAATATAATATAATAAATTCACAATAAATTCAATTGTATTTGATAATCACAAAAAATAAAAATTCGCGTCTAAAAGGGAATCACTAATAAAATGAAAATTCTTTTAATCGGTAAATCATTAATAATAATTAAAAATCATCATCATTCATCATTATTGTTCATTATCAATTATTTTAATTCACTCTTTTTAATTGAATTAATTTTGTTTAAATCCCCAAAAATTTATTTATTTATTTATATTAATTATTTAATTAGTTTAATTAACCCTAAAATTTATTCAAACTTTGGTCCAATGTCCACAGATGGTCCTTGTCTTGTGAGGGTCAACATATATCTTCGGAGTATTAGCAAAATATCAGATCTCGATATGGTGAGTAATGGTAATGGTCAATGTAATGGTCATTACATTAATTAAATGGACATGTTTCATGTTAAGGAAAGAGTTTCAATTAATTGATTAAACTATAAAATAATTTTTGAAAATCTAAATTATAAAATAACAATTTTAATAAAAAAGTTAATGGACTCGTAAAATACATTAATACATTAATTTGTTCAAAAAGACGCATATATTTTTAGGTCCAAAAAGTTTTAAGTACAAAAATGTTCATAATTCATATGACATACACAAGTGTGATGTAATGTTTTATTGAATAAATTAAATAAAATAATAAAAAAATAATTAATGGCATTTAAATAGGAATACTCAGTTCAAGTGACATTTCGGGAACAATGGAATGACAATCGTCTCCAATTCGATGATATGAACGGTGCCATCAGATATTTGGTGCTGACAGATGAAAGTCGCATATGGAAACCCGATCTGTTCTTTTCTAATGAGAAAGACGGTCATTTTCATAATATACTTATGCCAAATGTACTCTTAAGGATTTATCCCAATGGTAATGTCCTTTATTCAATTCGTATCTCATTGGTATTGGCCTGTCCAATGGATCTTAAGTATTACCCGTTAGACAAACAGACGTGTTCCATACAAATGGCTTCATGTATGTAATTCAATTACTTTAATCGCTAAGTTAATTAATTAATTAAATTGTGTCCTTAGATGGATACACAACTGATGATTTAGTGTTTATCTGGAAAGAGGTCGAACCCGTGCAAATCGTTAAAAATCTGAATCTTCCGCGTTTCACGCTCGAAAAGCATCTCACTGAGTACTGCACGAGCAGAACTAATACTGGTACGTGATTTCTGATTTTTACACGTGCGTAATCAACATAAATATGCTGAAAATATATATACACTCGAACCTCTATTTATTTCCTCCTACTTTTATGTTTTTTCTCGATTTATGTCCGCATATTTTGAAATTACTTTTCTCGTTTATGATAAAATTTGTTTCTATTTGTCTGTACTTACATTTATGTTCCATATTTCCGAGGCCCGTGGAAGGACATATATAGAGACACGAGTGTATTTTTAAACTAAAATCATCATTAATCATTGAGACTTAATTAAATTGATTAATTATTTTTATTGTCATTATTCAAATTATGTTAATCCATTAACGATTATATGAATATAATTAAATTATCATACTTTTTTCATTAACGGATACACATAAATTGAGGAACTTTCATTATGAATCACGAATATGCAAATATGGATACTGATATAATAACATTTTCATGTGACAATAATTACTTAATTAATTAACAGGTGAATATTCATGTCTTCGCGTGGATTTACTCTTTAAACGGGAATTCAGTTACTACTTAATCCAAATCTACATTCCGTGTGCGATGTTAATCTTCGTATCTTGGGTTTCGTTTTGGTTGGACCCGAACGCCACTGTGGCCCGAGTGTCACTCGGGGTCACCACACTACTGTCAATGGCCACGCAAATATCGGGTATAAACGCGAGTCAACCACCGGTGAGTTACACCAAAGCGATTGATGTTTGGACCGGGGTTTGTCTGACGTTTGTGTTTGCGGCACTCCTCGAGTTCGCACTCGTCAATTACGCCTCCCGAAGTGACGTACATCAGGCTGCAGCTAAACAACAACAGGTGCAACAGAGACAAGCGAAATGGAATATGGAACAGCCGAGTGTTGAGGCGGGAGGACACTCTGAGGAAAATAACACGACTTATGGAATGGTAAAATTATATACAATTTATATACCATTATATTTACATTTCATAAATATAAAATGTTGAGAAAATCTCACCCTAAAAAATTCATTATTATCTATAATGATGAATATAATTGACTCTTTTATGAAAAAAAAACGTAAAATGTTGACATTTCAACGGCTCATTAATATTTATAGTTAGGCTGACCAACTCATGCATATGATTGCAGGAAATTTTTCTCTGTGCCCTGGATATTTCAAGAAAAAATATATATAGATGTTCTGCAAAAGTTGAACTATAGTTTTAAAAACTTTTTATTTAGTTTAGTTCGTAATTTTCGTAAATATTTATTTCCTAATTTGAATTATAAATAAATAATTAAAAATGATTGACACGTATTGATAACTCTTATTTAATTATAGCGTGGTGATGGTTATCGCACGTGCGAAATACACGCAAAACCATTAAAACGGAAGAATTTTGTGAAACGATGGTTATCGAAATTCCCGACGCGTTCAAAACGAATCGATGTCATTTCACGTATATTTTTCCCATTTATGTTCGGACTTTTTAACTTAGTTTATTGGACGACGTACTTATTGAGGGAGGATTTACGTGTTTAATACAATGGATATAAAAATTTTGGATCCAAAAATTTTAGGTCCAAAAAAATTTTAACTCATAATTGACAATTCATCTCATCCAATAATATTCAATCGAATCATTTGCTCTTTAATTTTGTAGAATATCCGTACACGATTAACATTCATATATACTCAATTCTTACACATGACATGTATATTCGTAGAGATAAAAAACAAAAAAATTGTTTAAAAAATTAGATATGTTCAAAAACTATTGTTTAGAGTTAACGAAATGTTATGCCATTAATTTTTAATATTTATTTATATTATATTATTTTTAAATCGTATTGACTTAACCAAAAACTGTTTACATAAGTCACAGTTAACTTTACATGTTTCATTGAGTGATGTTTTGGAGAAAAATACTAAAATTTGGGACTGTGATACGGTATCAGTGATACGGATATAGTGTATGACCGTGAAAATCAGTATATAATTAAAGATGATTAATTTAAAAATTTGTAAATTTCATATTTCCATAAAATATAGTTATTATTGAATATAATTTTTACATAATTATAGTGTATAATTTATAATAATAATTAGTTAATTGCTATTATTTATACTCCCCTTTTGATCATGGTACTTCCATTTTTTACGTAATATCTACAAATTCATGGTAACAAATTAATCATTAACACGCAAATTGTAAATATTTATCTGTTGACTTCGGATAGAATAGGAAAGTCCCACACTTATACACGTGCATTGATAAAAATTTATGAGTTTACTTTAGGATTTTGCTTTTTGTAGGAAAACACCGATAGAATATTAGTATATTTATGTTAACATTGATTAAATGTGATTAACTGAGTCATTCATTCACAAAAATAGTCTAATTTAAGAATAACTAAAAAAATTATGATATCATATGATTACCCAAATATATGAGTATATGAGTATTAAATTTCTCAAAAAATTGGCATTAATTCAGTAAATGAATACTTTAAAAAAACTTTTTTTTAAATAATAATCATAGGAAATCAATTCTCGAGTGTTAAGTGATCGATGAGTTCATTCACGCGATTTACTGAAATGAGACGATCATTGCGATGTGAAAAATTTTTTTTACTAATGACTTATTTCAGCAAAAATTTTCCCATACATTGACATGTATGATTTAAAGAGGGACAAAGTCAAAGGTGATTGCACTAACGAAAGCCTTGTGATTGGGCTAAACGTATATGAGTTTTCCAAAGGGAAAGGCTGAGTTATTATTAGTGAAATAGTGATGTGCAAAGTTATTTAAAAGTTATTTATAAACAACTGAATGATGCTCACGAAGTCTAAATGTGCTTTAAATGTAATATCTCGTGTGTTGAGTTTTCATAGAATCTAGTTTTATAGAAAGTCTTTCACGAGACCACTCCATTCATTGAAATTATATACAGTAGACCCCATAAGTTTATACCCCGTCCCCATTTTTCAATTTTCCATAATTGTTAAATTAATTTTCTCATTAATAAATATAAATATATTTAGATTTTTAAAATTATTTAGATAATAAAATATGTTTTCTATGTACTTACGTAGAATAAATTGTAATTTTTAAGTTAATTAGTAAATTTATATGCCAATTAAAAAAACTCGTTGAGCCATAAGTATTGACCCCATGCTATGAAATATAGGTTAAGCAATGGCAATACAATAACATGGGACGCGATGGTTTTTTGTCTACAAAATCTTTATGATACATTTTATTTTTTAAAATATACTTAAATTTTGTGTTATTACGAACCTTCTATTTAATTAAACAGATTTTATTTAAAATTTTAATTTTTAATAAATTCATGGGATCTCAGATTATGGTTATACTCTTAACATAAGAGTCAATGATATTTACATATTGACAATTTTAAACTCTGTGAATTTATTATGTATGCATGTATGTATCACCCTATTACAATGTAAGAACGCATATGTATATAAGAACAACACACGTATCCATGTAAAATCATGATAAAACAACATGTTAATTAACAGGCATTATTGCACCTGTATTATTACAGGTATTGTATGTCGAGTGGGAGCGTCTCGAAATGGTAATTGGAGGTGCGAGGATGATGGCCGTGAAGCGCATTACTTCCCACCTCCAAACTACTAACCTATTAGCAACCCCCGGATGCCCTTAATTCAGATATGAATCAACACATTTAGTTACTATGTTTGTTAATGGCCTAAATCATTAATTATTAATCAATTATTAAAGATTTTGCAGAAACAATTCAATGGAAAAGTTGATTTTGTAATATTCAGTTATTACAGGCGTTTCAATGAAACACCATTCTATGAATCCTTCGGTCACCGTAATATCCGTGGTACTAAATGCGTTACATGTATGGGATCATTAAGTGCCAGAAAAGTTTTAGTGGAAAATAATATATTAGTGCATGATTTGTCGTGATATGATAAAAATCAGTATTTTCATATTGAAATATTATTTTTGACGCGATAATTAACGTTTTCATTATGCAGATGATATGACTATTTTCAGAATTATTTTTTTTATTAATTCATATGATTTAATTAAATTTCAAAAAATTATAAATTTAATTGAATCAAAAATATAATTCAATTGTAATTAATTTTTAATATTAATAATTATAATATTTAATTAACTTTATTATGTCCATAAATAGAAAGTAAAAAAAAGTTATATTTAGAAACACAATTCCATTCAATAAATAGAAAATTTTTATGAACGGTAATCACGTACCATAAGAAAATTCCGGGAGTTACGGTTAAACTATTATTTTAAATAAATATATTAAATGTTTTTTTGATTAATTTTATTGAATAATAAAGCATTTTATTAAAATTAAATATAAAATTATACTATAAATTGCAAAATTATGTTTTCGCTTTAAGAATATGATTATTTTAATTAAAAAAATAAAAGACAATTAACGGAACACTAAACTAAGTAACCAATGGTAACCATATTAAGGAGTGGCACATTATGTTAGACACAACTTAAGGCCATACGCACACTCAAAGCGTATGATTCAGACATTACTGTGTGATTCTCACTGAATATTTGTAAATTGCGATGAAAAGAATTGTATTAATTTATCATTGAATTAATTAATTGTATTTTTACTGCACGTGTATTATTAATTAACCATAAAAATGGCGGATGATGATGCTGATGAATTTGAATTTGAATATACAAAGGTACGTACATAATTGTGTAGTGTTATATGTAACACGGGGTGTGGAAATTAATACGTACCGTTGTGTATTCAAATTAATCGGTATCATCCGCCATTTTATGGGTAATTAAAGACCATTTAATTAATAAAATGGCGGATGATACCGATTAATTTAAGTATAAACAGAGTTCAAAGGTATGTATTAATTTAATTTTATGTTAAATAATAAAATATGGTGAATGTTCGTTCCGTCCTCCGTCCGGTTTCACCATAACACTGCTGTCACGTGAATTCACTATCAGCACTGCAGAGGCTAAAGCTAAGTTTAAAGCTATTTTAATAGTATTGTAATAGTATTGTTACGCGTGTGATGCGAATCGCATGTTTCGATATACTCCATTATACAGTACTGTCTCATGGCGAAGGACTTTAAAATACATGTCGCGTCATAGATTTTTATGTTTCAAAAAATTGTACACTTAAACCCCTCTAACGTGACCATATCGCGCGCAAATTTTTGTTTACGATTGAGAGGCTTTTATGTAAGAGAAGTTAAAATAGCGAAGGTTTATATGATTCGGATATAAAATTTATTTACGTTAAAGGGGTTCATGTGTATTTCTAAAAATGTTATATTAACGTAAATGTTCAAAATGTTGTACATTAACATTTATAAATTTTTCATCACTTTTTTTAAATTTTTAATTAAAATGTGCACTTTCAAATGTCAAGAGCAAAGTAATGATTTCACATACAATTATGTTTACATAAATAACGTTTGTAAAGAAATAAATGCAATTTATGAATAATAAAAACTTGTGGCGTGACATTAATTAAAATCCTTTGAGGGACACGTACGGTATCTCACGGTGAGGGTACTTTTCATCGAAAGGTACTTTTATCAGGTGCAGCATTATCCCACTATAGTGAAC
>LBFL01001773.1:0-17463 GCA_000988845.1 Hypochthonius rufulus
CTTAATATAAGGACAGCTATGAACGGATAAACTTTACTCGATCCGTCCAATTGCTAAGGAAAATTTGTGAAATCAACTGATATGAATGCATTTGTCAATAAAGAAAAGAATTCTCTATGAACGGGTCTTAACACAAAAAAATTTCTAATGAAAAAATGTGATTTTAATAACCAATTATATACATCTAAAAATCAATGTTACAAATTAAATGTTACAATTTCCTCGAAATAATAATTATGAATTTTCCGTTTAAATTTAAATTCTTCCATAGAATGAATGATATGCTTGAATTTAATGTGACATTCTATAGGATTAGGCTTTGTAAAAACATAACTCTACATAAGTTATCCCTTACTGCAGACACATGGTCATTTGTTAACCCTTTGAGGACGGCTATTTTTTCGAAAAATAAAAAACTTATATATACGGGTGCCGTAAACAGAGGAAAAACTCAAAACGTATATTTACGGGTGCCGTCCCCAAAGGGTTAAATTTTATTCATCTCTATTCTATCATTGGTAAAAATAACAATTTTACATGACAGTTCCAATTATGGACGATTATTTGATCCCTGTTAAATGGGGTCACTTCGATCATTTCATCTCATCGATCTCAAATCGTTATATCAATCCCCGAATTATGTCATTGTTAAACAGTTATTAACAACAAAATAATTTCACTCAAATTTATTAACAATAATCATCCTTAAAAACGTATACATTGCATATTCATGCAATAAGTATTGATAATCTCAAATTTCTTGTTTTTATCCTTATCCTTATCACATTTATGAAAAAGTCATAAGAATTAATAGAGAATCACAAGGAGATGATAAGAGATAAGAATAAATTAATTATTAAGATAACAACAACTAAATTGAGGGCGTAATGCCAAAATCTAGAAATTCAAAATGTAGAAACTCATAATATAGAAAACATTAAGGAATAGAGGAGTTCACTGCATTTCAGATTAATAATAGTAATTTAATAATAATAATTAAGGCAGTGTCTAAAATCCCCGAAAGTAGTTTTACACTGGTCCTTGAATATTTAATGCGTGTTTATGCTTTATTTGGAAGCATTGTAGAATCACTGTTGAAATTGACATTGACCCCGCACTAAATATGCAAGGACCAGTTTAAAACGAATTTCGGGGATTTTAGACATTACTTTAATGATAATTAAATAATCAAAGAAATGAATTATGTTTAATATAATAAAATTAGTACGCTCAATTTAATTATTTATTAATTTTGTTCAATGTTATTGATGCCTCTAATCTCTTATTTTTTAATTCTCTTAATTTGTTACAGAACTATTATTAATCATTTTAAATGCAGTCAACTCACTTATTCTTTAATGTTTTCTCTATCATGAGTTTCTACATTTTGGATTTCTAGATTTTCGACCCAAACCAAATTGAGATCATCTTTACAATGTATGATGTATTGTATTGTGATGTATTGTTTAATATATAATATATGTATATTAGAGTTGCAACTTTAGCTAAAAATCAAAAACGAAACGAAACGAAACGATAGAAATAAATAATTTAAAGATAATAAATAATAAACTTATTAATATAAAATTGAGTAATGAAAGCCAATAGTGTATTTAGGAAAATCATTGCATTTTTTGTATTTTATTTTAATTTTTAAATTATTTTATAGTTGAATCGAATGGTTTTGCACTTATAATTCCTAAAATATGAAATTTTTAATATATTTTTCGTTTTTATTTAAAAATTTAAAAAATGAAACGGTCGTTTCGTTTTTTTCGTTTACGATTTGCAACTCTAATGTATATTACAGCATTAATAATGTATAACAATTTATATGCAATTTATATGTTTATGTATAACTTTTATAATTAAAACTGTAATTCTAGTAATTTTAATAATTATAGTAAAGATATTCTATGAAATGTAAGTAATGTATTTATTGCGGTTTAACTTTACAATAATTTAATATTAATGTCTTGAACAAGAGAAGTACTCGAATGTCATGTCAGGGCTAACAAAGGGTTGAATGGTTGACTCAGTGCGATGTCAGAGGAATCGCTGTGCTCTTTGAGCAATTCATGTCTCTTCCGGTCATTCAGGATGTGTCCTTTGAATTGGATGCTGAACGAACGGAATGCACTGCTGTGGGGTTACTGTGGGTTACTGTGAGGGTATAGTGATATACAAGTTTCTAACTCTTTTCCCATTCCATGCCAAAGCGATGCTTATGGACGCATAACGGATATACAATCAAATCTAATGTGCAGCGTCCTCATACTGTATATGGTCATTCCGACCCCAAAAAGCAGAGAACTCAATGATTCAATAGAATCGCGTTCCTTTATGATGAAAATCAGTGGCAATGCAATAATAAAGAGTACATTAGTTGTTTCCACATAAACCTTAATGTTGTAGTAACCGGAGGATACCAATAATATTATGTTGAGTAACTTATTATTATAATATTCATATGGAGTCATAAAAGAACCAAAAACTGTGATTCATTTTGCCACAACTTTTACGGCGTCATACGAATATATACAGTAAATTATCGTTATATCGTCTTTTATACTAGAAATGGTTTAATGCAAATCATATTAAATTGCTTTTGAGTATAGCAAAAGATTATCAAATGTTTATGAAAATTTATAATTTTTTAGATTAAAATTCATCGCATTTTAAAATTTACTTTATATTACTGTAATGCTAATGCTAACGCTAATATATACATATGATATTAATGTGTTAATGGAAAATTTTTATTGATAAGTTCTAGATAATTTCAAGTTAAAGAAAATTTCGAAAAAAAATCATAAATATAAAATTTGCAGATTAAAAATATGGAAAAATCAAAAATAGTTTCATATTTTCCGTTAGGATTTTTGTATAATAAACCCTTTACTTTTGGTGAAAGACAACGCCCGTTATTAGTCGAACGCCCAAAAATGAACCGAAGATGATCAATGAATATGATAACTAAAGACGGCGCGAGGAGTGCAGTGGTGGAGGAGTGGAGGTGAGGAATGCAATTGGAGAAGAGACAACTCAATGATAATGTGTTTCTAACTAAAAATTGCTAAAAATAAATAAGTATAATGACCGTTTATAAATAATCAATTTTCTTAAATGTAATTCGACAAAAATATTTTTTTGCTCTGAAACTATTGTTTGTTAATTACAATTCCGATATTCCAATTACAATTGAAATATTAGTTTATGGATCATAAATCCTTAATGATTCATATATATTCATATACATTCTTTTCTTTTTGAAGTTTGAAAATTTATTATTGATTTTGTAAATATCGTTAGAACAATCAAGTATAGTCGGGGCGAAAATCTAGGAAAATCTAGTCTACTATCAAAACTTTCTGTTTATAATAACTCTGTTTTTTCGTCGCGATGCGTAAAATAATTATGAATATTCATATTTAGTCAAACATTGATACGGATCAATGACATTCGTTTATCGGATATATCTAAATGATCACAAAAAGTAATATTTATAAACAAAATGAAATCATTACCGAAATGATAGAAATGAGTATGATTCAGAATGTAGGGCTATGAGAAAATAGAGTCGTCAAAACGCATCGATATTAATTAGATAAGTGAAATAATGTACTCCCCTTAATATGCATAACATTCACACGAAAATAATACGGCGTCACAAATTATAATAGAGCAGTGTTAGCAAATTTAAGGATGATTGAGCATTATAACACGGAACGAATTAATAATTGTCAAAGTGCAAGTCAAAGCTCATTTTCTGTTTCAATCAAAAGGCTAAGTCAATGGGCATCACATCTGTTGCAACATTTTCGACTCAATTGCGAATCATAAGCATCCCTAACATAGGCTAACATAGTTTTTTAATACAATGTGTTACAATTGTTCTTTAGGGGAGGGGGGACTTAACAATTTAATCTCCAAAAGGGCTACTGTCCGAATTCATCGATGCATAGATTGCACGCTCCACGGAGTGCATCAGAGGGTAGGGAACACCAGAATTGCGGGAGAATAACATCAATATGAATATAACGTTACGATTAAATTTAAACTCTATATCTTTATCCATTACATCTATGATACAATGCAAGAACATGTATTGTATGCCGTTTAAAATTCTCAGTTTTGTTTACATATTTTTGCACTAAAATTAATAAATAAAAAAAATAAATGACTGATAATTTTGTGAAAATTCTAAGCGCAACGGAATTGCTATTCATTTGTTTAATAATCTAGTGCTGTGGCATTTGTTTACTTTAATGCTATTGGAGTAATTATATCAAAACACACTAAATTATGCCACAATTTATTGACAAAATAAAAGATGGAAATGTATTTCAAACAAAACAATGATTGAAGAGCATTATCCCTTTCATTGTCACTATAGGAGGTTGTCTCATACCCTATGCGGTAGCATTTGTTCCCTCTAAAAGAGACATCAGAATAAAGGAAATGATCTCTTTGCCAAACATGCTATAACATGATATATTCATGATTTCATGCTGAGCCGACATAAAAGATCTCATCTCAGTGAACATCTCACATGCTCAAGAAATACGTCTTATTTTGTGTATGAATTTCTATGGTTTCTTCTTTATTATTTCTTTACATTATGAGAAATGTTTTCAATATTTTTTACCGAAGAAAATTTTAAAATAATTAATTTAAAAGTTATTACTTATTTTTTGATAAATCACAATTTTTTGCATATAAAATCATTATATTATAAAAATTAATGAGAAATAAAATATACAATTGATTAAGTATAAACAATAATTATAATAATTATAATAAATTATTAATTAATTATTAATTAATTATTAATTAAATTGCTCATATACATTAATTGATTGGTTTAAATTGATGTGTTTAGTTTTGTCACTTCAGAAGGTACACCTAAACACACCTAAAACCTTAGACTTAACATTTCACATCCTTTTTGCGGAAAACTTTCGGCAACATATTGATATTGGATTTTTTGTGAACGAATCATGCGTATGTCTTTGGATTTGCATTTCTGCATGATTCATCCCTTTGTTCAGGACCCACATTCAAATCACAGTGTTATTTTTTCAATGTTTTGTATTCTTTTGGTGTTCTTACGGTGAATTTAAACTCTTGGCATAGAACTGTACTGAACCCAATAGATTTCGAACACATAATCAGGGAAAGGGCCTTCGCACGGATATTACCATTTGTGCGTACATGAATAGCACGGACAAACGGTGTGTTTACCAATGGATAATAGATGAAGTGTTTTTAAGTACTCATTTGTGGACACACTGTACTCTCCACACTGTACTCTGTACACTGTACTCGATTTCACACTCATTTTATAAATAGCATAAAATTGCTTCGGGAAAAAGATTTGCGTATGTTGATGATGATGTTAACCCTTTTTTGGCATACCTTTTGGTATACTTCTCTTGCGGACCATGAACAGGTGCTGCATGTATGGACCTCCCCGGAGCATTGACGACTCCACACGAGAGATCACAGTGTAGTCTCAGGTGTTTTTGATTTTAATGCACATCTTTAGCCATCTCAATTGATCCATCTATAGGCGTGAGCGTATCCAATCGTACACATTATTACGGTTATCGATGTGCAGCATACTCTCACCATTGGCTGATGTCTGCACAGCGAAAGGCGTCACAAATGGGAGTGCTCATACATCTTTCCCTGGAATATGTTCTGTTCCAACGCGTGTCAGTATGATGCTGAATTTCTCATCTGTGCATTTCACTTGCGGTGTATGTGTGTGTGTTGAGTGTGTGTATTGAATTCGGTAACGATAATCCGATATTAAACTTATTCATCACTAATTGATTAATGTTGAGGTGATTTACAAAAATGGTCTGAATGTATTGAGGAAGAATTGACTCGTTTTACTGTACTTTTACTGTACTTCTGCCGTCACGTAATATATGAGTTGAATTTCCAGTCGTGAAAGTTTTTATACTTAAAATTCCAAAATTTCGCCATCATTAACAAACGTTGGAATCTCATCCGGCAATTGCAATAGCAATAGCATGGCCGATGCACAAACACCACCTCAAAGTAAGCAACAAATAAGTGAAATTTGCGATAGCGGAATGCGCGACGACCGTCACCGTCACCACTCTTTCATTGAAATCGCCAATTCTCTGGCGACGTCCGTCTTATCAATCTCTATCCTCACCTTAAATGCCAATGCCAATGGCTCATGTTTGCCTTTAAATTCTCTGAATGCACCCCTTGAATATCAACTTTTTATTGATTAGCTAATTACATATATACTAGTGTTACATGTATATTAGTGTTACCATATACATGTTACCGTATACATATATATATAGATATATATATACATATATATACATATATACATGATATTTTTCCACAGAGAAATGGCCACGAATTGCATTGTGCGTTGGATGCGGTTCACAGATATATGACCAGTATATTCTCCGAGTGTCACCAGACTTGGAATGGCACGCCGCATGCCTTAAATGTGCTGATTGCCATCAATTCCTTGATGAGTCCTGCACTTGTTTTGTCAGGGATGGCAAAACCTACTGCAAACGTGATTATTTAAGGTATGTCCATCATGTCAATGTCCACAATGCTATGTCCCGACGGACATCATTCTAATCCTTCTTAATATTTCCCATTTGTTATACATTCATTAATTTACTAAATTTGTGAGACCTCTGCTGTGGCAATGATTGCCATAAGCAAAACCATTTAAGCCATTTGGTTGTGGATTAAACTTAAATAGGGTCTCTCTATTGTATTCCTAAGTCATGTTCAGGTTCGATAATTCATATATTTATAGGTCCAATTCTGGGGGTTCATAAATTCCCGAATAAAATGTTAATGGAGATTAAAAATGTTCATCATAAAGGAAAGAGAAAAATTGATATTTTCAATCGATAACCCATTTACTCAATTAAAAGAATAAATATTTTTATAAATAAAAACATAATAACTTAATTGATAAGGAATTCACTATATATTTACAATGTTATTGTATTGTGCATCTCTAAAAACATAATCAGACCGTTATCAATAATCTTTGAATTATGATTGACTATTCTCGTGATGGGATTTCTCAATCCCATAGATTTGCATTGCATTACTAAAGCATAGACATAGTCAATGGTATTATAAGCACATAATCGTTAAGAATAAGAATCACCTTTACAATGAAAATCGTTTGCCAATTTAGCCCTTTTCAAGTCCTTAGTGTTGTATGGCACTTCATTGAGAAGTAAACAAAGCTAATCGCTAGAAAATGAGCCGCATTATCACATTAAGATGATGAGACACTTAATAAGTAAATGTTAAAGTTTATTTCAGCGGCCTCCACAATTAATCACGTTAATATTACATTATGAGAGACTTATATATTTACTATCGAACGATTAACAAAAGCGCATCAAACAAATGACTGACTTTATACAAAACCATCTGCTCAATGATTATTCATTATTCGCATCGATGATTTCATATTATGGTTTTGAATTAAAAATTAATATCGATCCGAATCATTATGAACAAAAAATTACATTTGTTATGCCAAATGCAATGTAAAAACCATAAGAATAGTTTAGCATAAGAATGTTATTAATTATGTTTTATTTTTTAAAAGTATTTTTTAAAAATATTTTATTTATTTTAGAAAATCAAAACGATTGCTTAAATTACAGCAGATTTATAATGATAATTGTGTTTTTTAGTAATGCAAAGCATGTAATAATTAAGCAATAAATAATCCAAATTAAAATTAAATCGGTTATTATGCATTCCATTCCTTGCATTTGATTTATTTTGAATTTTTATTTAACTTTTTCGATACATAAAATTAGATTTGAATTTAATTTTGAATTAAAAAGTGACGTTAAACGGAATAAATGAATAAAAGTAAATTCTAAATGCTGCATTATGACTGATAAATAAATTTAATTGATTTATAATTTTGTTACAATTATAAAATAAAACACTAATCACATAATAATATTCGAATTAAATTTTAAGCGATAGATTTTTCATTTTTAAACTGTTTTGGAATTTATATTAGAATAACACAATAAATTTTAAATTCTAATGAACAAATTGCTATAAAATTTGTTCGAATGCCATTAAAATTAAACCGATAACACTGCCATACATGCATTATTTATTACTTCAGTTAAATCTATATCTCAATCATTTAATGGTAATTCACTTTTTCACGTAAAATTCTAAAATTTACTATTTTAAGCATCATTAGTGATATGTTCAAATAATTTAATTCTAATTTTTTAATTTTGGCCCATTTCTATACTAAAATGTATTAGATTTGCTTGTGTATGTTACAATTACCGAAATATTATTATTTAATTTTAATAAACTAATTTAACTGAAATATTAATTGCTAATTTACTATTAATATTAATATGATAATATAGTGGCATCTTTGACATTCGTCCCGAGAAAATAAAAAATAAGATATTTTAGAATTAATTAGAATAAATTTGATTACATTTAAATGCATAATTAATATTTAAGTCGTATGTGTACATTTTCCTCAAATGGAATTACAAAACACATCTGATTTCTCATGAGGATTCTAATAGTTGCAAGTTTTTTCTTTGTAAATTCGACTGTATTATGGGAATGAGAAATATTCATTAAATATGTGAGAATGTCGTGACTGAAGTTTTAGTATCGATTGTAATTAACGTTGAAAATATCAAAATAATCTTCAATTTAGAAAAATAATAATAATCACTTTAAATGAGCCGATTTAGTCATAGACTAGTCTTAGATTTGGATTCTCATAATACAAAGTAAAATGGCAAAAAACAAATACAATTACGAACAAAATAAAATTATCAATAAAATTATCAATAAAATTATCAATAAACTTAATTTCTGAATTTAGTCTTAATGATGAATATTTTTTAATTTTTAAAATCACATTATTTCATTGCTAAAGCTAAAAATTAACACCTTAAAGTACATATAATGATGATTTAGCATTTAAAAATAGTCAAAAAAAATAATTTTTGAAAAGTAAATAAACGATTGAATTTAATATCCAAAGAAAACACATTTATAATTAAAATACCGAACCAATTGATGCAATTAAACATTTTTATTACTTAAAATAAATGTGTAAATATAAAATTGGTGATGTTAAACTGTTATGGTTGTGTAATGGTGGAGTCTTGCGATTCCTGACAGCATAAGACATTGATTTTAGCACTTCTGTTCACGGTAATTCTGTATTTACCCATTTATCTTCATTATTTCAGGTTATTTGGTGCGAAATGTGCCAAATGCTCACAGTGTTTTAACAAAAGTGATTTAGTGATGAGAGCCCGAAATAAGATCTACCATATCGACTGTTTCCGTTGTAACGCGTGCTCACGAAAACTTACGAGAGGAGATGAGTTCTCACTTAAGGATGATGTCCTTTTTTGTAAAGTAAGTCCATACATACCCATACATACTCATACATACTCATACATTAGATAATTAAATTGAGTTAATATCCTTTAACGCTCTGTAATTTAAACCCAATTTAGGCCCATCACGAGATTATCGAAAAGGATCTCTCTCCTGACAAAGAAAGCGTGAATGGTGTGGCCGTAGGTAATGGACGGTCCAGTGGAGGATTAAGTGATATCAATGCCAATGATATTTCGCCAAATTCTGCGAATCAACTGCAAATGGCAGGTAATTACTAATGATTATATATTTATTTAAATACTATTTTAGTCTCTACTTTTGGGCATTATTGAAACGCTTCTTATGAAGTTACAGACGGCGCATAAAGTTTTTAAGCAGTGCCGACTTAATGTGTATGTAATGTGTGAATGTGTGTGAATCGGGGGTGAAGAGAATGAGCAAATATTGTTTTGAAAGGGAGGAATTGATTCGGTCTCATCTCATTCGGTCTCTACTATAATATTTACACACCTGATTCGTTCGAATCGTTCACACGCGAGACGCGAAATCTGAGCTCTGAGCTCTGTGTTTGACTGTATGGTTAATTAAAACGGACGTTTGCAGAGTTTCGTGTTACTTAAATAGACGCGTTAAAGCGCTTCCCTCAGTCATGTATGTCCAAATTTGGAAGTGAGTCCCTCAATGTTCTTCGATAGGCATTTGCAAATAAATGTTTCCATCGCAATCGCATTACACAATTTTTGTCAATTAAAATAGTAATTGATTATCGTAGCGAACGCCGAACCAATGCAATCGTCCCGACATCGCGATTCCGTGAGACCGCATCATAACAAGCAAAATGCCGAACATAAACCCACGCGCGTCCGCACCGTATTGAACGAGAAGCAATTGCACACGTTAAGGACATGTTACAATGCCAATCCACGCCCTGACGCGTTAATGAAAGAGCAATTGGTTGAGATGACCGGACTTTCACCGCGCGTTATCAGAGTATGGTAAGAGTATAGTGATGTTCGGGGGAATTCGAGACTTTATAATTTGACAGTACACCTTATATTTCAGGTTTCAGAATAAGAGGTGTAAAGATAAAAAGAGGAGCATCCTAATGAAGCAGATGCAGCAACAAGAAAAGGTTAGTTTAGACATTTTATGACACGTCTTGAATGGGGAGACCAACAAAGAGATAATATTGTATTACTATACATTGGCTTTTAAATTGATAAAACAGATCACGCACTACCGTCGCACAATTAATGCCCATTGAAACGGCTTTGAAATGAGCACATTCGAGACTCGAAACCGAAGCCCGCGCAATGCTCATAATTACCTTTAATTATTATTCTAAACCTTTTTTCATTCACTGTTCCAATAGCCTTTTGGCATAAATGTGCATATTTGTGCTGAAATTTCAGTATGCAATTAAATAACATTTGAAAATTCGCGTCACGATCTTCGCATATATCGCGTTCGTGATGCTGATCAGTGATGCTTAATGTGCGAATACAGTGTGTTCTTAGAAAACTAAAACGTGTGCGTTTCGGTAAATGTAAACTTAGACATCGTCTAATTCTTTCGCCGGATCCATAATTAAAAGCTGACATCTGAAAGCGCCAGACATGAGTGTGACGAGAAACATGCAGACATTTGCTGAGAAATTTGCCGCATCACTTAACACAATGAAGAAAATGCATATACAAAAGAATCGCCATCACCATTAGCTATAAGAATTTTACTTTACTTTTCACCACTCAATTTTTGATAATGCCCGTAATGCACTGACACCACATCACTGCCGCTGCTGAATTTAACACTACCGATTTCATAGAGAACCGCACCGACGTCAGTGTAATGTGTTACCGGTGTACGCCTGGAAAATGTACGAAAATGTACTCGTCTTAAAAGCCCTTTTATAAAAGGCTACATTAAGGCATGTGAAATGTTTTTTAAGATCAGCTATTGCTTGATATACCTATTCGAATGTGTGGAGTGCAGTGTATGGTGAAGCAAAAGTGCATCTTTTGTTGTGTAAGTAAAGAGGGTTCTCTTTGAAAAAACCAAAGCTAAGCGAACTCGTATTTAACGTTTTACGCTCTTCTCTTTTCGTATAAATTGGTCAACCGTGCATCGTAGCATTACTTTCCCCCACTCAGCCACTAATGGCATGCCTTTCAATACAAACAACAAACTATAATACGCATTAAGTGTATAGAACTCCGAGTACGGAGACAGAAACATGCAGCATAAAATAAATTCGCTTTGCCTTATATTAGATTAATTATTAGATATAGGAACACACATAGCATGCCCTTCCAAAGTGCATCCCATGCTGAGCTCTTTATGAGATTAAACATACAGTCGAGAGTCTCTATATACAGCCGTACATATACATACTCCATACATACATATATATACGTATATATCTCTCTGCCCTATGCATTCATTCACCATACACTTCTTAAAGTCCCATGTGAGTTGTGCATCTCTCCTCCCAAAATACATCAAAATTGTTGTTACAATAGATGCACCTCTATCTTATTACATAGCACTGTAGCACCACCGTAGCATCGCCGTAGCATCACTACACCATACCCTTGTCTCCTGCGAATCTCGTAACTAATGCATAATTCTCGCGATTCTCTCGCCATTCTCTCGCCCCTTTTCAAATATTAATAGAGTAATGATGAGTAACGAGAACCTAATATGTCTCGAGGGGATCTGTCATTTCACATATTTCAAAGACTACGAACGATGAAAACAAAAAGTAACATCCGAATTTATCTATAAAAACTCACAAATGTCAGAGTGACGAATAAAACTAATTTCACATATCATTATATTTTAACAAAATTTAATAATACATATCCGGAGCATATATGCACTAATGTTATAGATGATGGAAAAAAGTATGCGGCCTCCGGCAATGATATCATCGTTTGGATGTGATAGTAGGGGCAGATGGTACCGGTGGTACCGATGGCACTGATGGTACTGATGGCACCGATCGTAGAGATGGAAATGATGGTACAAATGGGCCGGCGTAAGCATAAGAGTTACAATAATTGATTCCACTCTCTTCATGAGAATAACAAAAAGATTGTTATCTCTTTTTGGGAGCGTGGAGAGTGCCATAGCCACTGATTTTCATCGAACAGGTCTCTCGAGTGTTTTATCACCATCAACAATCAGTTTTTCAATTCATTTACAGATTGTGCTTTTGGGTTGATTTTCTCTCTCTTTTATTTGCTAAGAGATGAGTATATTATACAATACGATCACGAGAATAAAGTGAGTCAACAAAACAATGATACAAGATAAATGTATTATGGTTATTTGTCATTGTTAATGATACTGCCGCTGCACACATAAATCACAACAATCATCACAACAATCTTAACCATAAGTGTGACTTTCAGTATTTTGTATTAATATTTTTGTATTAATATTTTCGTATTAATATTTTCCAACGAAAAGTTTCAATTACTTTTAAATTAATCAAAATTTCGTTTCTCCATTTTTGATATAATCTGATTTATGAAATGACAGTCTGAGTCGGAATATCCGAATTTCCCATAAAAGGCTCAAATTAGCGTTTTTACATTTATTTGTGACTCATACGACTGTGTTATGTTATAATGCATTTTACTCCGTATTGGAACAGTGAAGCGTGACTCTGTTATTGAAACTGCCGCTGCCGCTGAAACTGCGGGATTCACGCGTCTTTCGATTGATAATTTGATTATTTAGTTTCATAATAAGAATAGTGAAACTGACAAAATATATAATATTTCCCTCCGAAAGCTTAAAAATGGAGAATCAAATTCAAAGCGACAGTCCATTTAAACTTTTCTAACTTTAACTTTACTCCCGGATAATTACCATTTAAGTGGAGATCGCACTTTTCGGATCGGTCCGTACGTACGTGAAAATATGGCACTACTAAAGTAGGCACTAATCAGTCAATGAACAGTGCGAACTAAAAATGGCAATAATAATAATTACAAAGCGCTGATTTTTCCATCAGAACAGTAAATGCACTCCCCTGTTGTGAGTGAATTGATAATAGTGAAAGTGAATTGATAATAGTGAAAGGGACTTGAGAATCATAAGTGCATATTATATGCATTACACAACAAAACAATGCCAATGCCAATAGCTGAGTCGAGATCGATGTGCCAGAGATGCATTTTACGTGCACGACTCCCGACTGGGATTGTTGGTCCTACTTTGGCACGTGTCACTTTGCAGGAGTGAGTCCAACTTACACGTGTCAGTATATAAAACTTGGGAATTATCGGCTTTTGTGTATTCTCAGTGTCACACACAACGTCGGTTATGATGCACTGTATTTTACTGTATTTTACTCTATTTTACTTGCAAAGTTCATTAAATGCTTTTATTCCACGATCAGTAAATGCAGAGATCCTTTCACAAAAGTGAAGAGAAAGGATCGGCTCATATTTATTATGTTATATTATATTATGGTTTGCGTGCCACAAATACATCCACCGCTGCGTTAGCCTAAGTTAGGATAGGGACCATATAATGCATTGTATATGTGGTTGCGCGTAACGCGTGTCATCCGCGTGTGGCACGCAAACCTTCAATTTTACCTGAATATTGTGAAGGCCCACAAATCACAGTGACTAATGATCATTACCCTGTTTAATGCAGGGATAGCTTTTGTCCCATTTTTGTTTCTTTTTTGTTTTTTATCATAACATTCTATGGGAAAGACATTTTAGATAATTATGTCAGTACATTGATTAACACAAACAAAGAAATGTTAATTATTAACTATATTATGTTCTTATATAAATATTTATTTATTTATTTGTTTCTTATCCGCAGTTTTCAATGGCCGCATATATGAGTGATTCAGATTATACACCTCACGCTTCCCCGGTACGGGCACCATTCCATTCCCTCACAATGATCTTAATAATAATATTATCATTGTTATTATTATTACTTTTCTACTATTAGCATTATTAGCGTATGCATACAATAGTAGTGATTAAGATGTACCCATATATTGTCGTGCAGTGCAATATGTTAGATTAGCTTCCTTTATATGGATCAATAAATGGGCACGGCTAAGCTAAGGCCAAACTTTAAGTTCACAATATTATAGGTCTTTTCTGGAGATGAGAGAACATATAAAACTGTCTCTTATATGCCGTGTTTCTTTGATATATCTATTTATGATGAAATATTTGCCATTTTAGGACGGACGTCAGATGAACATAGCGACGATGAGGGGTGTCGCACTGATAGCCGCAAGTCCCGTACGTCACGAAAGTCCAATTCAAGTGAATCCCCTCGAAGTACAAACTTATCAACCACCGTGGAAAGCTTTAGCTGATTATGCATTACAACCCGACATTGATCCGAATGCGCCTCATTTTCAACAACTCGTTAGTCAGGTAAGGTTCGCATAGGTTTGCTACTTTGGGCAGGCTTGCTACATTGGGCAGGCTTGCTACTTTGGATAGGTTTTGCTCTATCGCTCTTCCATAATATATTAGAGTCGTAAAGCCAATGCAGGGACAATGCATATTTGTAGAGAACAGTAGAGAAGGGCTGCACCGTTATACTGTCACTTAAATTATACCATTGTATGAACCTTATTGCTATGGTACAAATGAATTCATAGCGCAGCGTGACTCTCCCCTATGACATTCTCTACTCTTGTGATGTACATTTACGTGCCTCAATTGCTTTTGGCCGCTCTTCTCTCTGCCATAATCATACTGAATGATGCCAAAAGTTTTCCATTTTCAAGTGAATAGCGAATGCACATCTTCATTCATCTGTAATAAATTGTTGAGCCTAAAAAATCATATCTGTAACATTTGGAAAGAGTCGCCAAAAGCACACTCCGATGTTTCCTCTGTCAATGACTACCGGCAAATTCGACGACACAAAGTCATTGGGGTTATATAAGATATTCCTTAAAATAAACAATGATGATAAAGCCCCACGAAATAACATTATTGTCAATGAGATATTTTTTGTGTCAGAGTGCAGTGCACAAACATTACTTTTGGATAAAACCAACAGCCAGAGGCTAGTCTCAGGAGAGATTATCTCGGCCTATGTCTGTGATTTACTTTTTTGGGGTGATATATCGAGAAATGTTAGCGATCACTGTTGACCCACCAAAACCCAATTATAGTGTACAAACAAAAGACAAGGATCCCTTAAGGCAAAGAAATATCACTAAAAATCAATATTATGTAACTCTGTAATCTCTGCTCTCCAAATTTACCAAAATTTTATAATTTGTATATTTTACAAAAAAAATACAATTTCCGTGCTCTTAGCTATCTGACTATAGACAAACTTGTATCAGGCGACCACCATTGCATTATATTGATCTCATTGTTCGTGACCACAGGTCGCTCAAAAGAGGGTCATATTAATAATGGAAATCAGATGATGATTTTTATTGTCGATTGTTCGGGTGTCCCTTTATATTAGTTGGTCATTAGCTTAAGATTGGCTGCACTCACCATTGGACTGAATATGGGTTTAGAAATTCAGGGTTTTCAATGCATTCAGTATATTAATAAAGTCACTGTGCAAAGTTCGCGTGAAATATTCTCCGAACGAACAATTGACGCGAATCTTAAACCATAGTCTAAAGGTTTGAGCAAAAATATTCTCCTTTAAATCAGCGGGAGACCTTTGGTATGTCATTTTCAATAAGAGTAACGTCTAAAAGTGTGAGATGTTCAAGAGAATCTCATGTCATACCCGCCCCATTTGGTCAATGCCAACAATTATTTAAAATATAAATGTTAACGTACGTGCATCTGCATTAAATGGCACATTTAGCTTCTCAATTTTAGCCTCTCTTTGACAGTAGATTAGTTTCACTGTACGAGAGCAGCAAATAAATAATGCAGCGTCAAAATAAATTTTTATATTTAAAAATATAAATAACAAATATTTCTGCCATTAGATGCATGGATACTCAGATTTGCCACCGAACGAAGTATCATTATCATCACTTCACGGTCCACCGACCGGTCCATGTACGCCTTTATCATATTTAGGTAAACTCTTGCATACTTGCATATTATCATTATTTATGAATTATAAAGCATGATTACATATTTATATATATTTATATATTCCTTACAATATTACAGATCAAGATATTCATCATCCTCCGAGTAATTTATCATCAGAGCTTTCGAGTCCATGCACAAGCGAATGAATGCATTAGTTCCTTACATCTTAACTTATACTATATATTAATAATTTCAAACTTAAGTCAACACATTTTTCTTAAAACACAATCCTATAAATAACTGATTTTTTCTGTTATTTTCTCCTATTTAATTAAAGTTAATCATAATTACAGAAACTCCTTTTGTATATATTATGCAATCGATTTTTGTGATTTTAGTTATAAATTATTTGCCATTTTTGGCTTAAATTTTCATTGTATCTGTTAATTATTGAAATCTTTCATTACAATATTATTTACTTATTAATTGAGTAACTGATGAGAGCTTTTCTTTGCCATTGACATTCAATAAACTATTATTATTATTATTATTATTAATTTATATTTAAATTTGCAAAAAATGTTCTTTTTGAAGTAATGTCAATAAATAAAACAATTGTGAGATTAATTAAATTGTGTACTCTTAAAGTAACATAATTTATCATAATATACATTAAGAGTAATTCATTCATTGACATCTTTTGACTGTTTGGGTGTGTCCGCTGCTACCATAGGTATCTTGTAGTTGATTCTTTTATAGTAATTTCTACAAAATACCTGAAAAGAAAGGAATTGAATAGAGTGAGTGTTTTGCCCCTTTTTAAAGATGATATGAGAATAGTGACCGTTTTGTTAGTACTGTGAACACACAGCTGCAGCATGTAAATATTAAATGAACAAAAGAGAAATATGAGGAGAAAAGAGCAATTGAGTTGTACTATTGTTAAATGAATGGAAAAGGCAAAAGGGTTTACCAAAATATTATCGGATATCGCAATTTT